>QRFJ01001420.1:67324-110948 GCA_006176705.1 Cocos nucifera
AATAAATATTAATGCATTAGGTTTTGTGAAACCCTCTAATTAAAATACGCTGCGTCCAAAGCGCACTAAAATTTCCGCATGCATATGAATTCTAATTTGATTCATAATACAAGGTATATAATCAAGAAGCATTAACATAGATGTACTTGGTCCGTAACATCTATGTTCATCAGATCAATTAGAAGATGGCCAGTAATCTAAAAGCATTAAGATCAGATTTATATACTCCTCATGAATAAAATTTAAAAATAAATCATACTGAATATTGCATCAAAAGAGTGGCTACACCTTAGCCTTAGTAAAATAAAATTTAGTTCATGATAACAAATTCAAAAATAGCAAATAAAATAAAAAGCATGGAGAAATTAGACTGTTTGATTGCTGAAATTGATTGTCTGCTGCTCTTGATGTGGAGAACTTGGCGAAGAAGAAGAGGCTCCTTGATGATGTCTTGATCGTTCGAAGAAAAATCAAAAAAACCTTTTTGATTTTCTCACAAATCACTTTTTTTTATCTCTCTCCTCTCTCTTTCTCTCTCTCTTTCTCCCTCTCTCTCTTTCTCCCCTCTCTCTTTTTCTCTCTCTCTCTCTCTCCCCGTCTCTCTCTTGTCTTTCTTTTTTTTTCACGACAACACTAGGTTTTTTATAGATAAAGAGTTTTGATTTCCCCCAAAATCCATCAAAAATTAGGTTTAAGACTCCCAAAATCAACTCAAATTAAGATCTGGGATAATTCTGGCCGTTAGATGTTGATCAAACGGTCCAAAAACCACTCAAAAAGCCCTTAAAATAACCCAGATCAAGTCGGATTTAATATCAGCCGTTGGATCAACCATTGGATCGAATCTGGGCCGTCCGATCGCATTGAAATAAGCCTTCAGACCTTTAGTTTTACGTCGGGATGAATCTCGACCATTGGATCTCGATCGGGAGCTGCGGATGCCATCCATCAGCGCCTTCTTCTCGTCCGTCCGATCAAGCTTCAGTGAAAACCGCCCGTTGGATCAAGCCAGAATTCCCAAATTGCCCTCCGTGGACCGTGCGCGAGCCCGGTGTTGCATGGACCGCCGCGTTCTTCAACCAATCAGTGCACTCTTTATGCTGTGAAATTCCCGAATTACCCTTCAGATGGTCCACCGTGCGCCGCGAAAAATGCTGACGTCAGCGTTGCATCGGCATTTTTTTTTTTTTTTTTTGAAATTCGATTCTGGGCTCGTTTGAAGTCCGTTTTGCCTGAAATTTTTTTCATCTGAACCAGAAAAATAAGATCTTCACATTGGTGGCCTTCTTTCCTACATAAGATTAATAAAAGTATCAATTTCTAATAAAATAGATTAATTTATTTTATAATTTAATACTTTTATTAGTATATTTTTACCACTTATCACACCCCCCAACTTAGTCATTGCTAGTCCCTTAGCAATGTTTTATTTAATACCATATTTCAATAAGATTATCCATCACAAAGATAAAATCTAGGATTAAAGGTCAAAAAGTTTAGAAAATACTGCTAACTAAGCATTGAGCTTCAGAAGCAAATTTTTCAGTCAATACAATTAAAAACTTTCTTAGAGTACATCAAAGATCTATAGCACTTGTGTTCGTGATGACTAACTTTAGCATTTCAGTATTAAATTAAAAGAACAAAAGTATCCTCTCTTATCACCTATTTTGGTCAATTTTCTATACATTCTCAATTTTATACTCATGAATTAAGGTAGCTTTCACACTGCCTTTTCTTTTCTTTTTTTTCTTTTTTTTTTTTTTTTTTTTTTTACTGTGCTGAGCATCCTGGCCTTTCCTTCACCATTTTACGTGAATTTTCACACTTGACCTAGGTGCAGAGACCCAGTTACTAGGCTTTGGGCAATCCACATATACTCTATCTTTTGCACTTTATTTATAGGCAGGTAGCTCTTTCCTTAAATTCAAGTTTCTTTGATTAGAATGTATATTAATTACCAATTTTCAGTGATAATTGAATCCTCAGTTGGACCTTATAATCAATACCTACTTTGCCTTGTTAGTGTGCATGTGCAATAAAAAGTGCTAATAATCTTTTAATGACCTAAGTAGGCTGCTAAAAGTTGACCAACTAATCTACTTCTTTAACTCATTACATTCATTAGCAAATAATTCTATCTTTTATCACTTATCCAGTTTATCTTGCTCAAGATTTTCTTCTTGACACATGGTTTTTTTTTTTTTATTAATTATTGTTCTACATTGTCTTAAAGGAGAAAGAAAAATAAAGGATGTAATAAAGGATAGGAAGGAATACACCTGATTTTGGTTCAGTCTGGTTCTTTGGAGCTTTGAAATTTTGCTTGAGTTCTCATTGATTTTTCTGCAAAATTGAAAATACACACCAGAGCAGTAAAAGAGCAACAACAAATTACTAAAAAAATAAAAGAAAAGAAAAATGATCAAAACTAAAAAGAAAAGAAACAACCTATCTAGTAGTTCTGATTTATAGTCTTCAGCTTGACTTTCTTTGAGTTCTAAAGTGGATCAATCCTGGTGCCACTTCAATTGGAATACTTTCATGTTTGATCGAGTCCTCTTTCAATTTGACATTGCTCGCTTTTATAGTCTCAAACCTATTTTCTACAGAATTCTCATATAATGGAATTGTCAATAATATCAATTAAGAAAACAAGTTTGATTATCATCAGGATGTTTAGTATCTTTGAAAAACATTAAAAGTAACTTGTTCGTCTTGGACTCTAAGAATTAATTTTTCCTTGTTGAACATCTATTAAAGCTCCTCCAGTAGCTAAAAAGGGTCTCCCTAAAATAAGGGGTACATCATAATCTTCTTCCATATCAAGAACAATAAAATCAACAGGGAAAATAAACTTGTTTACCTTTACCAAGACATCCTCCACTATACCTCTTGGATATTTAATGGATCTGTCGGCTAATTGAAGAGTAATAGTGGTAGGCTTTGGTTCTCCTAGACCCAGCTTTCCTGAAAATAGAAAAAGGCATGAGATTAATGCTTGCTCCTAAATCACATAAAACTTTATCAAAACTACAATCACCAATAATGCAGGGGATAGTAAAACTCCCTGGATCTTTTAGCTTCTGTGGTAATTTATTTTGAAGTATTGCTGAGCATTCTTCATTCAAATTTATTCTCTCATGCTCCTTCAGCTTTTTCTTATTTGTTAAGATTTCTTTGAGAAACTTGGCATACCTGGGCATTTGAGTAATAGCATCTACAAAAGGAATATTAATATGTAAATTCTTTAAAATTTTGAAAAAGTTAGAAAATTCCTTATCTGGATGCTGTATTTGTCTCTCTGGGAATGGTAGTGGCGGCACGTAGGGCTTCACATTTGGATCAGCAAACCGTATACCTGGAGACCATCCATCTGCTGGTTGTTTTGGTGACTGACGAAGTTTGAGTTGATGGTTCCTTATTTGTAGTTGGCTCTTCAGTCTCATTCTTCTGATGTGGCTCCTCCAGCTTTGTACCACTTCTTAGGGTGATAGCATTGACTTGCTCCCTTGGATTTGTCTCCGTATTGCTTGGCAAGGATCCTTGAGGTCTCTCGGAGATTATCTTAGCCATTTGACCTATTTGCATCTCCAAGTTTCGAATTGCTGCTGTTTGGTCCTGCCTAAGTTTGGCTTCCAAATTTTTTATAGTTGCTTCTTGGTTTTGCATAAATTTGACCATCAGCTCTTCCATGTTGGACTTCTTTTCAGGTACTTGGAATCCCGGGGGTGGCTGTTGTGCTGCATTTTGATTGCTCCATGAGAAATTTGGGTGCTGCCTCCACCCTTGATTGTATGTGTTGGAGTAGGGATTGTTTTGTTGCGGCCTGAAAAAATTACCAATATAATTAGCTGTATCAGTTGTTTTAGCAAAAGGATTACCTGTCTGGCAATTGCTCGTATCGTGTCCTCCTCCACATAGGTCACAAGTAATGCTCTGAACATGCATAGCTGTTCCCTTTAAGTTGTTGACTTCGGCTCTAAGGGCTGCAATTTCAGCTAGTAAAGTTGGCACGCAATCTACTCCCTGCACAGCTGCTAGTCTTTTTGGCATCATGCGCTCTGTCTGCCATTGATAGCTATTTGATGCCATCTCATCGATCAGATCGAAGGCTTCTTCCTCCATTTTTTGATTAATGGTTCCTCCTGCTGCTGCATCAATCATAGAATCGATTAGTAGGAGATAAACCATTATAGAAAGTTTGTACCTGAAGCCATACGGGTAGTTGATGATGTGGACATCTCCTCAGCAGTTCCTTGAAATGCTCCCAAGCCTCATATAGTGTCTCCATGTCCATCTGCATAAAAGAAGTGATATCGTTGCGCATCTTAGCAGTTCTTGGAAGGTGGAAAGTACTTGGCTAAGAATTTTTGGGCTAGGACATCCCAAGTTGTGATAGAACCTGTAGGAAGAGAATGAAGCCAATTTTTAGCTTTATCCCGTAAAGAGAAAGGAAATAACCTTAATCTAATAGCATCATCCGACACCCCATTAATTTTAAAAGTATCACAAAGTTCAAGAAAATTAGAAATATGGGCATTCGGATCATCATGCACGTGTCCACTGAATTGGACAGTTGATTGAATCATCTGGATCATCGTCGGCTTTATTTCGAAGTTGTTTGCTCGTACAGGCGGTCTCCTGATGCTCGAAGCTGCATCGGCTATAGATGGTGTGATGTAATCATTTAATGGATGATGTACTGGTCGAATAGCTTCATGCTGTCCTTCAGTCGCCATATCCAATCCTAGATTGATGTCGTTAGGATCTTCAGCTGCCATGTTTCTCTCTTGTTGTAGTCTTCTAATGGTTCTTTCAATTTCTGGATCTAAAGGTAGTAAGTTACTATGTCCAGTACGTGTCATGCACTAAATTTTTTTTTTTTAATAATAAAAATTAAAAATAAATTTCTAAAGTAAAGCTAGGATCAAAATTTTAATATTGTTTTAGACACAATCCCCGGCAACGGCGCCAAAAACTTGATGCGTGCTAATTTATAGCTATGGCAAGTGCACCAGTCGATCAAGTAATAAAGTGAATGAGTAGAGTATCGTCCCTAGAGGATTGGAAAATAAGTACTGAAAAGCTCTTTCCTATGCTTTATTTAGAAGATCGATTTATGAGAATAAGAAATTAAAAAAAATAAAAAAAATAATTAAAAGTTTTTAATTAAATAGAGAGAGTGTAAATTATTAGGGTTTTAAATTCAAGAGCAATGGATTACTAAGGCAATCGGTTCACCAACTCAGTCAATACAATATTCAGATTTTTAGATTAATTTTATTTCATGTGACGGTGGAGTCTCCTAATTTATTCACTACCCTTTGGTCCAGGCATAGCAAAACTATTAATATTTATTAATTATCCTTTGGTCCAGGTGTAATTTAAATAAATATTAATGCATTAGGTTTTGTGAAACCCTCTAATTAAAATACGCTGCGTCCAAAGCGCACTAAAATTTCCGCATGCATATGAATTCTAATTTGATTCATAATACAAGGTATATAATCAAGAAGCATTAACATAGATGTACTTGGTCCGTAACATCTATGTTCATCAGATCAATTAGAAGATGGCCAGTAATCTAAAAGCATTAAGATCAGATTTATATACTCCTCATGAATAAAATTTAAAAATAAATCACACTGAATATTGCATCAAAAGAGTGGCTACACCTTAGCCTTAGTAAAAAATAAAATTTAGTTCATGATAACAAAGTTCAAAAATAGCAAATAAAATAAAAAGCATAGAGAAATTAGACTGTTTGATTGCTGAAATTGATTGTCTGCTGCTCTTGATGTGGAGAACTTGGCGAAGAAGAAGAGGCTCCTTGATCGATGTCTTGATCGTCGAAGAAAAATCAAAAATCCTTTTTGATTTTCTCATAAATCACTTTTTTTTTTTTTCTTATCTCTCTTCTCTCTCTTCTCTCTCTCTCTTTCTCCCTCTCTCTCTTTCTCCCCGTCTCTCTCTTTGTCTCTCTCTAATTTTTTTTTTTTCACGGACAACACTAGGTTTTTTATAGATAAAGAGTTTTGATTTCCTCCCAAAATCCATCAAAAATTAGGTTTTAGACTCCCAAAATAACTCAAATTAAGGATCTGGGTAATTCTGGCCGTTCAGATGTTGATCAAACGGTCCAAAAACCACTCAAAAATCCCTTAAAATAACCCAGATCAAGTCGGATTTAATATCAGCCATTGGATCAACCATTGGATCGAATCTGGGCCGTCCGATCGCATTGAAAGAAGCCTTCAGATCTTTAGTTTTACGTCGGGATGAATCTCAGCCGTTGGATCTCGATCGGGAGCTGCGGATGCCATCCATCAGCGCCTTCTTCTCGTCCGTCCGATCAAGCTTCAGTGAAAATCGCCCGTTGGATCAGCCAGAATTCCCAAATTGCCCTCCGTGGACCGTGCGCGAGCCCGGTGTTGCATGGACCGCCGCGTTCTTCAACCAATCAGTGCACTCTTTATGCTATGAAATTTCCGAATTACCCTTCAGATGGTCCACCGTGCACCGCGAAAAATGCTGACGTCATCCTGACGTCAGCGTTGCATCGACGGTTTTTTTTTTTTTTTTTTTTGAAATTCGATTCTGGGCTCGTTTGAAGTCTGTTTTGCCTGAAATTTTTTTCATCTGAATCAAAAAAATAAGATCTTCATATTGGTTACCTTCTTTCCTACATAAGATTAATAAAAATATCAATTTTTAGTAAAATAGATTAATTTATTTTATAATTTAATACTTTTATTAGTATATTTTTACCACTTATCAGTTTTCACATCAGACTTGAATCAAATGATTAAATCATATGATAGAAATTAGGGTTTGACAAGTTTGCCTTAACCTTAATCTAATCGGAGCTCAAGATAGAAGAACTTAATCACACAAGTAGCTGCACCAAGAATTCATTTTTAATTTTGATGGATTGCCACCATATACTGCTAGGTATCATTGGTGGATTTTGGGAATAATTAGAATGATTTAGATGATCGATCATTCTAGTTGTCTGAATTAGAAGAGTTCTGATCCATCGAAAAAAGTTTCGATGATATCAATGATAGGGATCATGATATATCCCATTATCATATAGAACTGAGCCTAACTAGATCACACAAATAAGAGTTTGGATCTAGATATCATCAATAGGACTAACTCAGTTCAATTTATTTGAATTAGATTCAATTAGGTTCAAGAAAATCGTGCTAGCACACGATTGAACCTAACATTCTTCTTTTTCTATCATTAAAAGTTGTCTCGACTGAGCCAAATAAATTTATGCTCACTCAGGTACCTTTACCTAGTCTGACTGAAACTTGTCTAGATCAAAAAAGGGTTGTCTTAATTTATGAGATAAATTTGAGATAATACCTACCATTTTCTATCACCTGATAATTCTTGTCCTTTGACTTTGGTCAAACGTTAACCTTTGACCTTTGAACATCTGCACATATGTCATGCACTTATTGGAGAGTAGATAAAGGTTTGTCCCCTTACTGAATTTTGGAAAGAAAGGGGTGCATGCCTAGGATGGCGTGCGCCCATGGATAGGGATGCCTGGAGTCCCATACGGATGGGACTCCAGGTTGCTTCTTGGATTCAAACTAGATGACCTTTACCTATAGACTTTGGTCAGTCTTAGGCACCATCTAAAGATGAATCTATGGGTTTCTCATCTGATTGGATCAGGTGATGTCATTCCATCAATCAGATTTAGATCTGATTGCACGAAGCAACGTAATTTATCGGGGTGATGTGGCACAGTGTGGCACAGCAGGGTCTATATAAAGACCTATCTGCACCCAACTTCGAAAGGACTTGCTCCTAGCCATGCCCCAAGGATGCTCCTCTTCCTTCTCCATGCCACCTTTCTGATCCTCTCTCTTCTCTGCATCCCCAAGGAAAGTTGGACCTCAGATTAGTGTGATTCAAGTAAGAAAAGGCTGACGAGAAAGAAAGAAGGCAGCACTGCTGTAGAGATGATGACAGATCTTCAAAAGGAGTTTCAATGATCCTCCAAATCAGATCTAGATCTAATTTTTGGAGATGTGATAAAGAAGGAGAAGATCTCTAGATCGAGCTTGAGTGGATATCGGTAGAGGCTAGGCACTTGCATGGCTAGATCCAGAACCTCAGGCAATCAGTAGGGTTATCAATGGATAATCGAATTACCCATATCAAGGTAAAACTAATTTAGATTTAATTTAATTTAATTTTTTTATTTATTAAATCATAAAATTAGATTTAAAAAATATTAGATCTAATTTAGATCTAAGAAAATTTTTTTGAAATATGCCTCTTGATTCAATCAAATTTGAACGAACCTAACACAGAAAATCAGGATTTCTCCTTCAACTAGTATCAGAGCTAGGTTGCATTAAAATTTAGTTAGATCTGATTTAATATAATAGATTAATGATTTCAGATATCACATGAGATATGACTAGATCTAAAATCAAAAAATTAGAAAATTAAAATTAATTAATTTAGTTCTAAAATATATGAGATACATAACTAGACTAGGAATAGAATTATTCTATGTGTAGTCTAGTATAATCATAATTTTTATTAGATTAAATATGATTTTAAGATTTATTTATTTACTATTTTTTGATCTTATAAATATTATAATCATATCTAAAAATAGAAAATAAATTAAATTTAATTTTTTCATATGAGATATGATAGTTGCATGTTTAGACTAGTTGTAGAATAGTTCTACAAAAGGATCTAGATTAAATTTTATTTGATGTGATCAAATTTAAATTTAATTTTTTAGATGATTATGAGATAATTCAGATCTGAGAAATATGTATGATATGATGTATACAAAATATTTTTTAATTAGATCAATTTTCTTATATGAGATATATGCTTAGATCTAATTAGTTTTTATTGATTAGTTGTATTTCTGATTAAGGCGTTCCCCTTGGCCGTTCAGTCATAAGAATAAAGTAGGATTTAAAGACCCTTTTCTTTCATTCGATGGGTTGTTCTTATAATATGTAGGAGTGCTATGCATTCATCCTTAATCAGAAATTGAAAACTTACTTTCTGTAAAACCCTAGATCCTAAAATCCTAGGATCTTATTTGCATGTTTTATTTTTGAACCCTAAACTTAATTAAGAATTAAGATTATGAAATATATTAGGTCTAAAATTGAGAATTTTTAGATCTAAGACATGTTCATAAAATCGGGTTCGAGCTTGGATAGCTCAATTAGGTCTAGCAGTTGATCAAACCAAATCAAGAGTTGGTTAGATGGGATCAACGGTGCTTAAATTGACCAGCCTAATAGGATTAAGTTTGGGTCAAGATTGAGTCACATGAGTGATCGATCAAGTTAAGACCTAATTAGGCTCAGTGGTTAGAGTTTGGATTGTAGGCTAACCCAATTGGTTCTGACTCAATAATTTAGTGTCTAAGGTAAGTTTGGCAGATACAACCGACTGATTTTTAATTGGAAGCTACTCGACTCGAATGCATTCTTATCGAGTTAATGGCATATCCCTTCCACCGGTATTACTTACCTGGCCATGTTTATTGACTCGGTTCTGATTTGAGATGGTCAATAATTCAAGCTAACCCATGCCATTAGGTTAGTCATAATGGTTATGACTATGTCAAGTCTAGTTTAATGAGACCTAAATCAAATCTACCTAAGAAAAGATTAAGTCTAAGGTCTTCCACCATTATAGATGTGTGGGCCTTTTTTGAGATTGATTGTTCTTGACTGATTACAGTGGCTCAGTTGCACCGAAAAGATGCAACCATGTTTATTAGGCATTGGATGCTATGGGATGGAGGGTGAATTTGGCTCAATATTTTGGATACGATGAGAGACTTAATTAGAAATCCAATCTGTGCAAATGGTGCATCTGACTTAACTAAGGAGTGGATCAATATTTCGGACATGGTGAGATTCATAAATTAGAGACCAAGTTTGGGTGCATCATGATTAGAGAATCATTGAGCAAGAGTTGTTCACTCATTGGCTAACCCATCATCAATAACTGTTAGGTGAGGTGATGAATCAGTTGGTAGGACTGCACCATCCACTAGAAATCAGTAATCATGAAGATTTTTGCATCTTTACAGAGGGAGTGTAGGGATCCAAGAAAATAGTGAAAGCTAATTTATTTAAAAATAAAATTTCTAAATAAATTGGTTATCTTAATTATAATATCTAACTAGAAACTTTAACTCTCTATAAGAAAATGTCTGCATCCAATCCACTAGCACGAATCCTAAATACCCATAGACTGACCAGACCAAATTACAAAGATTGGCTTCAGAACTTCAAAATCATTTTGGGTTCTGAGAAGTTAAGTCATGTATTGGACTAGGACCCTCCCATCTTACTAGCTCGTCCATCTGCTGAGTAGAGAGCATCTCTAGATAAGTGGACAGACGATGATAATAAGATCAGATACTATATGTTGAACTCGATGTCTGATGAACTTTAACACCAACATGAAGATATCAGGACTACTCACCAAATATTAGCTCACCTATAGGAGATGTTTAGTGAACAGAGTCTCGTAGCCAAGTATCAAGTCACTAAATGACTGTTCAAGGCTAAGATGCATGATGGGCAGTCAGTCTAAGATCATTGTCTGATGATGATCAAAAACATGAAAGAGCTTGAGAAGCTCAAAGTGAGGTTGGACTTGGATCTGTAGAATGATATAATTCTACAATCTTTGGCTAATGTATATGAGCAGTTCATCATAAACTACCATATGCATAAACTTCAAAACTTCTTGGCCGAACTTATGAACATGCTGGTTACCGCTGAGCTTTCCATGAAAGATTCTAAAGGCTCAGTACTTGCTATGGAATGGACTTCTTCCAAGAGAAAATCTTTTGAAAAGAAGAAAAAGTCTGTAAAAAAGCAGAAGGTGGAAGGAAGAAGGAAGAAAAAGGCAGAGCTGAAAAAGATCACTGACAAAGAAAAATATTTCTATTGCAACAACAACAACCACTGAAAGTGAAACTGCCCTACGTACCTAGCCACCCTAAAGAAGAAGGAGGCAGGTCCTTCTAGAGGTATGCTCGTTATTAAGTCTAATCTTATGGTTTCTTCTGCATCCAGTTGGGTGCTTGACTATGGTTCTAGTGATCACATGTGCACTTCTATGTAGGGTCTTGAGGATAGCAGGAGGCTGAGGGATGGTGAGATGATCCTGTGAGTCAAAAATGGAGCAAGAATTGCTGCCATGGCCATGGAAACATACCCTCTTCGACTACCATCTGGTTTAGACTTAGTATTAAAAGACTATTATTATGTGCCTACAGCAAGCAGAAATTTGATTTCTATTTCTTGCCTTGCATTAGAAGGCTATGTAATTAGTTTTCTTAAGGATCATTGTAAAATTCTTTATGAAAGAAATAAGATTGCAAGTGATTTCCTTATTAATGATCTTTATCAATTACATGTTGATGTATCTATTTTTAATTTTGAGCAAAATGTGAATGCCATAAAATCAAAACAACCTAGAGATAGTCCAAACGATAGATATCTATGGCACCTAAGATTAGGTCAAATAGCAGAAGATAGGATTAACAAATTAGAAAAAATCGGGCTATTGAGTCTGTTGACTTTCGAGTCATATCCAATTTATGAATCTTATCTTCATGGAAAAATGACTAAGCTCCCTTTTATAGAACATATGGAAAGGGCCACGGATCTCCTTGCCTTAGTACATACTGATGTATGCGGCCCATTTAATATGCCGACTAGAGGCAACTTTGTCTACTTTATAATCTTTATCGATGATTTATCTAGGTATGGTATGTGTATCTTATGAGACACAAGTCTGAAGCCTTTGAAAAGTTCAAAGAATTTAGACATGAAGTAGAAAAATAAATTAGAAAATCCATTAAGGTTCTACGATCAGATCGAGGAGGTGAATACCTTAGTCAAAAATTTTTGGACTATCTCAAGAAAAATAGTATAATCTCTCAATGGACTCCACCTAAAATACCTCAACTCAATAGAGTTTTAGAATGAAGAAATCAGACTCTATTAGATATGGTCCGATCCATGATGAGCTCCACAGACCTTTCTGATTTTTTTTGGGGATACTATTTGTTAACTGCAATATACGTACTGAATAGGGTTCCCTCTAAAATCGTTCCTACCACACCGTATGAGATATGGCATGGTAAGAAATCAAGTTTAAGTCATCTCAGAATTTGGGGTTGTCCGACTCATGTCAAAAGACAACAAGCGGACAAGTTAGACTTTAGGTCCTTCAGAGCTCGATTTATAGGTTATCGTAAAGAGTCATTAGGATATTATTTCTACATTCCAAAAGATCACAATATGATTGTGAGTCGACATGCCATCTTTCTTGAAAAATAGTTTATTCAAGATAGCGGCATTGGAAAGCAGATCAAGCTCGAGGAGAAAGTCTTACAAGAGCAACGAGCTAAGGACCAAATGGAACCAAATCAAGTTGAGCCAATTCATTCACTACCTCCTCCATCTCGTAGATTGGAAAGAATTTTACATCCCCCTGAGAGGTACTTAGGTACTATTTCAGAGGATGTAAAGAAAATATTCCTTATAGATAATGGGGTTCAAGGTGATGATCTCAAAAACTATAACGAGATGATATCGGATATCGACTCCAAGAAATGGTTAAAGATAATGAAGTCAGAAATTGACTCGATGCACTCAAACCAAGTCTGGACCTTGGTAGATACACTAGAAGGTATAGTACCTATCAGATGTAAATGGATCTACAAGAGAAAGATTGGTGCAAATGAAAATGTGGAGACATTCAAGGCTAGATTAGTGGCAAAAGGTTATAGTCAATGAGAAGGCATTGACTATCAGGATACCTTTTCGTCAGTAGCTATGCTAAAATCTATTCTCACATTACTTGTTGTTGCAGCCTATTTTAATTATGAAATATGATAAATGGACATGAAAATGGCATTCTTAAATAGATATCTATATGGAACAGCTGCTAGATTTCATATCCAGTGATGAAGATCATAAGGTATGCAAACTGCAAAGGTCCATATACGGACTTAAGCAAGTATCTCGGAGCTGGAACACTCATTTTAATGATGCGATCAAACTATTTGGTTTCATAAAAAATGAGGAGGAGCTATGTGTCTTCAAAAAGGTCAGTGGGAGTGCTTTTGTCTTTCTCGTATTGTACATGAATGACATCCTTCTTATTGGGAATGATATTCCCATATTGACCATAGTTAAAAAATAGTTATATAAAGAATTCTTCATGAAAGACCTAGGAGAAGCATCCTTTATTCTAGAAATTAAGGTCTATAGAGATAGACCAAATAGGATGCTAGGACTTTCACAGAAGATATACATAGAGGAAGTGCTAAAGTGGTTTAGTATGGAAAACTCTAAGAAGAGTTTAGTACCCTTCAGACATGGCATTCATCTTTCCAAGAAGATGTGCCCTAGCACACCTGAGGAAATAGAATGCATGAGCAAGATCCCTTATGCTTCAGTAATAGGGAGCCTCATGTATGCCATGTTATGTACACAACTTGATATAGCCCATGCTGTGAGTGTCACGAGCAGATATCAGTCGAATCCAGGTGAAGAACACTGGATTTCTGTGAAATGTATCCTTAAGTACTTAAGAAGAACTAAGGATATGTTACTGATCTTTGGTAATGGAGAACTCCAAGTCCAGGGGTATGCAGACTTGAGTTTTATGTCTGATGTAGATGATCGAAAGTCGACATCTAGGAGTCTATTTTTGTGCAATGGTGAAGCTATCAGTTGAAAAAATTTCAAGCAGACAGTGATAGCAGATTCCACCATGGAAGCAGAATACATCGCTGCATCAGAAGCTACAAAGAAGACATTCTGGTATAAGAAGTTTACCATAGAGATTGGAGTGATGCCATCAGATGCCATTCCTCTGTACTGTGACAACAATGGTGCCATAGCCCTTGCTAAGGAGCTGAGGTCTCATCAAAAATTCAAGCACATCGAGCGACGATACCACCTCATCCATGATTACCTCAAGAAGGGTTACGTCGAGGTTAAGAGAGTCGACTCCGTAGACAATGCGGTGGACCTGCTTACAAAGCCGTTGGGCCAGCAGAAGATCGAAGCCCACCTTGAGAAGATGGGACTTAGATTTGTAGCCAATTGGCTTTAGGTCAAGTGGGAGTTTGTTAGATATGTGTGCCCTAGAAGCCAAAATTGACTGACACTTGTAATAGACTTCTAAGGGCAAAATTATAATTTTGACTATAAATAATAAAATGAATTATTTTCTATCACATATGTATATTTAGTGTCTGTGATACATCCCTTGAGTTAATGGTAATGATAATTTTTATTTTTAAGAGTTGAAAATTTAAGACAAAAATTTTTATTATTAACTCATAAAATGCTCCAGACCGTAGGATCATCATGAGGATGGTGATTGATCCGATAGGTTAGTGTATAATCGCTTCTTTATAGTAGATGAGTCTTGAGTCTATGATGTAGAGACATCGAAGTGAGAGTACAGATACTCATAAGAGAACGAGGACACTGAGCGTGACCACCCCGAGTAGTCATAAGAAAGTCTACCTTCTCATCGATGACTGACTCGAAGCTACAGTGGTGTGTCTAGTTCTTTGACTTGAAGTGCATCGACAGTTTACCATAAGGGTGTTATAGTTTGACTACACCATGACTCGATCTCCTAGCCATTCAAAACCCTGAGGTGTATATTGGCTATAGCATGTTCATTGTTGGAATTGGATTGCACCAAGATAGAATCTATCTACCTCGGTGGATGAGGAGCAGTCCTATGATGATCATGAGAATCAAGTCCATAAGCCCCTGGCTATGGTAGAGAGTGAAATAATAGAAAGAGTTTCTATTAGGGTTTTCACATTGGACTTGAATCAAATGATTAAATCATATGATAGAAATTAGGGTTTGACGAGTTCACCTTAACTCTAATCTGATCGGAGCTCAAGATAGAAGAACTTAATCACACAAGTAGCTACACCGAGAGGTTCATTATTAGTTTTAATGGATTGCCACCATATACTGCTAGGTGTCACTGATAGATTTTGGAAGCAATTAGAATGATTTAGATGATCGATCATTCTAGTTGTCTGAATCAGAAGAGTTCTAATCCATCGAAAAGAGTTTCGATGATGTCAATGATAGAGATCACGATATATCCCATTACCATATAGAACTGAATCTAACTGGATCACACAAATAAGGGTTTGGATCTAGATATCATCAATAGGACTAACTCAGTTCAATTGATTTGAATTAGATTCAATTAGGTTCAAGGAAATCGTGCTAGCACACGATTGAACCCAACATTCTTCTTTTTCTATCATTAAAAGTTGTCTCAACTGAGCCAAATGAGTTTATGCTCACTCAGGTACCTTTACCTGGTCTGACTGGAACTTGTCCAGATTAGAAAAGGGTTTTCTTAATTTATGAGATAAATTTGAGACAACACCTGCCATTTTTCATCACCTACTAATTCTTGTCCTTTGACTTTGGTCAAACATTGACCTTTGATCCTTGGACATCTGTCCATGTGTCATGCACTTATTGGAGAGCGGATAGGAGCTTGTCTCCTTACTGGATTTTGGAAAGGAAGGGGCACACGCCTAGGATGGCGTGCACCCATGGATAGGGATGCCTAGAGTCTCATACGGATGGGACTCCAGGTTGCTTCTTGGATTCAAACTAGGTGACCCTAACCTATCGACTTTGACCAATCTTAGGTGCCATCTAAGGATGAATCTATGGGTCTCTCATCTGATTGGATCAAGTGATGTCATCCCATCAATCAGATTTAGATCTGATTGCACGAAGCAACGTGATTGGTCGGGGTGATGTGGCACTGTATGATGCAGCAGGATCTATATAAAGACCTATCTGCACCCAACTTGGAAAGGACTTTCTCCTAGCCATGCCCCAAGGCTGCCCCTCTTTCCTCTCCATGCCACCTTTCTAATCCTCTCTCTCCTCTCCACACCCAAGGAAAGTTGGGCCTCAGATTAGTGCGATTCAAGCAAGAAAAGACTGACGAGAAAGGAAGAAGGCAGCACTACTGCAGAGACGACAGCAGATCTTCGAAGGAAGTTTTGAAGATCCTCTAAATTAGATCTAGATCTAATTTTTAGAGATGTGATAAAGAAGGAGAAGATCTCCAGATCCAGCCCAAGTGGATACCAATAGAGGCCAGATGCTTGCGTGGCTAGATCCAAAATCTCAAGCAATCAGGAGGATCATCAATGGATAATCGGATTACCCATATCAAGGTAAAACTAATTTAGATTTAATTTAATTTAATTTTTTTATTTATTAGATCATAGAATTAGATCTGAAAAATATCAGATCTGATTTGGATCTAAGAGAAAATTTTTAAAATATGCTTCTTGATCCAATCAGATTTGAACAAACCTGACATGGGAAATCAGAATTTTTCCTTCAATGAGTACTATCTGCATGTACCTACAGATGAGGTAGTGATCTATGTACTTAGTAAGACTTCTCCGACAATACTGTGGTTGAAGCTTGAGGAGTTGTATATGATGAAGTCTCTCACCAACACTCTCTTTGTTTGGAGGTAGTTATACCAACTATGGATGACCAAGGGACAGAGCATGCAAGAGCACCTCAATCACTTTTTGAAGATTCTCATCGATCTTCTCAGTGTAGGTGAGAAGATTAAGAAGAAAACTAGGACATTGATCTTGCTAGCATTGCTTCTCCCTTCGTATGAGTCCTTGGTGACTACTCTTCTAGTGGAGAAGAGCACCATCAAGATGGACGAGATTACTATGGCAATTCTTCAGAAAAGGTTCTTAGGAGAGAGAACCCAGCTTCAAACTTAGATGGTGGCAATTCAACTTTGGCAGTTCTAGAGGAGCAAGTGGTAACAAACGAAGTGGCAAAGGATCGCGAGGAGGAGATCCAAGTCTAAGATGAAGGACCCCAGTAAGATCAGATGCTATTGATGTGATGAGTTGGGACATCATGTCAAAGATTGCCCATAGCTTAAGAATCGGATGAGGGCTACTGTAGTAATTGCCAGTAGTAAATCAGAGGATGATGTCCTGGTGATATTTTTGATGAGGTATCTATTTCTTCTCGATAGTGGATTTTAGAATCTACATGCACAAATCATATTTATTATAAAAAAAAATAGTTTGACTCAATGGATAGCAGTGAGGGTACTATTCATCCGCCAGATGGATCGAACTATGCAATCAGAGACATCGAGATGGTCAGCTAGAGGACATATGATGGTGCAATGAAAAGATTGGAGGAGGTATGATATATACCTAATTTTAGAGGAAATCTTATCTCACTAAGCAGACTGGATTCAAATGACTATAAGTGGGTAGCTGATGATAGAATCATGAAGGTCATGCATGGCAATAGAATTATTCTAGAAGAAAAAAAGAAGATGAAAGAATATTATTATCTAACAGGGAGCCTAGTGTGAAGTGGAGCATTAGGAGCCAGAGGAAGCTTAGTGCGAGGTGGAGCTCCAAGTAAAGGTTGATTGGGCACGAGATGCAAGACTCGAGAGGATGAGAGGCGACATCGCAGAATGAAGTTTCTATTGCTATAGGAGTTTTTCAAGTAGGTCTTTGGTTAGAGTGCACACAGCTATTGATGGAGGTGGGATAGAGTGGCCTAACTTGACTCCTATGTTTGCCTATCCATGAGACAACAGATGTGCCCCAAGGCATGGGAGCGAGATGGATCATAGGCTCTTAGAAATAGGTAAAGGCCAAATATCAAGTCAAGATGAAGATTGTTGAGAAAAATATCTTAAGATTCGGTCTATAATAAGCCCAGAATGAGGTCCAAGATGACGAATGGAGTCTAACAAGCCCAAAAATAGGACAAACAGAGTCCATACGAAGAAATTACACGTAAATGAACATTGGGGCAAGGCAGTTAGCCCTCGAGCCCACTAGAGGGGCCCACAAGCAGCATCGGCTAGTGGTGTCGTGGCCCAGACTGGTAACATGCGATGGTGTTGGGCTAGCCATGCGTTGGGCTGGCTCAGGCATGCGAGCACCCATGGGGGCACGCACGAGCCATATGGGATCTCAGCCCAGGTGATGGAGTGTGGTCCACCATGGACCGTTGGCTCATAAAGCCCTATATAGACCATCACATCGATTCCTAGACCATTTCATATAGTCCACGATACTATTTCATGGATCGATCATGATCTGACAGATCTGATTCAAGCTAGTCATGTTCGAACAATTGAAATGCGATTTGGCTTGATTAAGCAATATGGGGTGCTATTTTGCACAATCCAATGGCCATGAGAATTTTCAATCACAATCAGATAGTTGAGAACCAATCTAAGATTGATCAGAAGGTTGTGTGCATGATCTGATAGCCCAGAAGGGAGCCGATCATGATCGAACAGTCAGAAGTGTATCTCGGATGTGTTTGGGATTGAGTTTCCTACTGAAATACTATTTTTGAATTTTGGAGTCTATGTAACTCTAATTGATGAACTATTTATTGCGTTAGAGAGCTAGGGATGTTTTAGAGGTGCTGAGAGACTTCTTGAGAGCTTTTGTGAGGGTTTTGAAGTTTTTTGTTGAGAAACTCTTGTACAATGATTGAGTGGTAAGTTTTTCTTATATTGTTTATTTTGTCTTTCTCTCATAGTGAAGTTTGCATGTCTCATGGAGGTAGATCTTGGTCTAATCTATATATACTTGATTATGTGCTCTCTTGTCTTGTATTCTTCTTTCTTTCTCTTGTGGAATCCACATGTGATCGAGTATAATGCAAGTGGTATCAAGAAGGTCTTGTGGTCATGGTATCTTGGCCAGACTCCATAATAATCGATATCAGAGTGAGTTAATATTCTAACACTCACAACCGTTGACATGGCCTAGAACTCATGATAGGGGTTCTCTTTAAAAATTAAAAAAATTAAAAAAAATAAAAATAAAAAAGAGGCTTAGATTTACCATTTAATCATGTATTGCAATGTTTCTTTTGGTATCCGCTACAACTCAACCAAATCAGCTATGAACAATTGCTTGCTAAACAGCTGCAGGCCATCCAAGAAAGCCTTATAATTCAAAATTATTAAAATATTTATAGAAGAAGGGAAAAAATAAGAGAGAAATATCACTAAATTATACTAAGAATTAATCATCATAGCCTCTTTATAAAAAGGAAAGAAATAAAAGAAAAATAATTTTTTAAAATAGGAAAACATGATATGTAGATGTAGAAAATAATAAAATAAAAAATGATATAAACTGGATCAAAGAGATGAGTTTGATCGAGTCCACATCTTCAAATACTAATTAGGATGAACCAAAATTGGAGTGATGAGGATCTGACCCCATAACCTTTTGACTCTTACTTCGTTATCTTGGAACAATGGAACCAGGTATATTAATATGAGAATATTAATCTAAGAAAATTAACATCAAGCTTTAACCAGATGTATGATACGAAATCAAAATGTACGGACAAAATTTGGTCCCACATAGTTGATTTTTGGTAATCTAAAGAATAGTTATTGCTTAAAATTTAGATAAAAGTGCATACACTAACTTAATGCAACAACACTGTAGATAGATTCTTATTTTTTCATGAAAGATTGAGATTATCTTATGTAGAAAAAAATGGATCTTCCGTCCCCCTGAATCATTATAAAGACACATCTAAATACTCAGTATTAAAACATCTCTTGTGGCAATCTACCTCCTTTATCATCAAAAGGAAAAAGAGTGTGAAATTTAAGGCTGAGAGAACAAACAAAAAAACCTAATTTACCATCAAAAGGAAAAAGAGTGTAGAATGGTTTAGAAACTAATCGAAATTATGCTGGTTGAACTTGGAACCATTTGTGGGAATAAAAATATAATTGAATTGCTGAAATTCTTGATGTATATGTTGAGGTTTAGTCAAACCTAAACTAAGGTAAGTAGAATAGAATAGAAGTAAGACGTAGAAAGGCTAAAGAATAAGAAGGAAAGCAAAGCATGCATAATTTTGTTTGTGAATCCAGTTGTATGATGTTAATATCTGTGTATCACTTTTATAGAAGAGAAGGAAAGCTCAAGGGGTGCTTTCGATAAGTCAAGCACCAAGGTAGTGTAGTAGTTATTTTGAGGTGAGTGGCTTCTCCATCTAACTTTACGATGCATTTATTGTATTTTTCCTATGAAAAAGGTTATCTTTGGCTTACTATCAGAAGATACATATTGTTATATAAATATGGAACAACATGCATATATGTTGTGTAAATTTTTTTGATAGCATAGTATCCATTTTGAATTGAAAGGTTTAAATCAGCTTATTAATGTTTGAGCTTCTATTAAACATTTGTTTCATTAAAAGTGACCTATAGGAGTGATCAACCTATAGAGTGTGGTCATAGTATCACTTTTTACAGAGCAACACCATAATAGTAGAAAATCAGCAGCAATATAAATAGAATGTCCAGTGGGGCAATATAAATAGTATGCCTAGTGGGGAAATATAAACAATATGCCCAATGGATCAATATAAATAGTATGCCCAGTGAAGTAGTATAAACAATATGCCCAGTAGGGCTCAATAGTATCATTTGTTTCATATCAGCTACCCATGGGAGTGGTGCCCTATGGTGTAGTCAAGAACAGTCCAGCAACTTTTGCTTAAAATGTTCTTTTAGATGGCTTTATTTTTATTCAGCTTATATAAGAGTTAGAAATGTATTCAATAGGTATGCGTTATATGCTATATGGAGGATTTAAACTAAGCTTTTCCATTATTTTCACTGTTAGATGTATTATCCATTCACTAGGACTTGGGTCTCATTATTTTTTTCTGTTGTGTTTTTTTCTTTGCAGACCCTCAGTGTTATAGCTCTGTATAGAAGTTGCATCATCATCAGCATCTACTTCCACATTCATACTATAGGAGGTTGGTCATACTTTATAGTATGGGAAACTCATGTTGGTTGAGTTTGTTAGTAAGGAGAGAACATTTTGGGGTACGTTGTATATGTGGTTTGAGTAAATCTGAACATGTTACTAAGTTATACTTTGAAACTTTATGTATCCAGTTATAGCATAATGAATGAAAACTCAAGCTTATTTTTGCATAATATTAAGCTAAAAAGAGAAGATTATACTACCAGGTTAAGAATTTGTGCTTAAGTCAATTTGTAGCAGATTATGATAGATGAATAGGATTTAACAGTATCTTATGAATCACAGCATAAGATATTGGCAAACTCTACTCTGCTATCATGCCCTCTAGCTTGCTCTATCTACGGGGTGGGGTGTGACAATCAAAATGCTCCATCTTGCCAGATGTTGTGCCAAAAACAAGTGTCTTTCACTCCAAAGCAAATGCAATTCGTGCATGGTGCTACCAACATGATGATGCCATCCAATTGCATATAAACATTTTCAAGATTTATGCACTATTCCAATATTTTATGCATAGCTAATTGACTCTAAAATAAAATTGATGGTGTGTTTGGTCCATGATCAAAATTGGAGTTGGAACCATAATGAATTGGGACGAGAATTAGAATAACGATATCTTCTAATACATTTGGTTCAGAATCGAAATTGGAATCAAAATGATATTTAAATACTAGAAAAAAATATAGATATTGAAATTTAAAATATTAGAGTATTCCCACTCCCTTCAAAATTAAAATCAAAATGGGGCTCCCGCCAAGCAAATGGCTGGAATGTGGGTCACTTATTTCTATTCTCATTTTAGAGTCCAACTCTCCCCAACCAAATATATTTTGAGATATTCGATGAGCATTAATATTTAGTGGAATGGAAAGTTAGAGATGTGAAAAAGAAAAACCATAAGTTTATGGTCTCTTGACCTACGTGAGTTAATTAAGATATCAAAATTAGTTGATAGAGTAAATATATAAGTAACTATCATTTTTAGGTCTAATTTTAATATTTATTCATAGCAATTTTAATATATTTCCATGCAAACAAATATGTGCTAACATAAAACTCTAGGATTTTAACTTCTAAAAAAGCATCTAAAATATCCATAATCCTACTTACTTGTTTATTATGTTCATTCATTTTCCTACTTTTAGAAACTATCAATTAAAATTTCACATATATATTTTAAATAAAGAATAATGGTCAAATATTTTAAATTGATTTAATAAATTTAAAACTTTGTTCTTCATTTGACCCTTTGACTTTAATTTTAATAATTAGTGCTTAAGCAATTAAATATTTGAAGTTTAATCCTTTTACACAAAGTTAGGCTTGATCTAACTAAAAGTCTTTCTTTTAAGAAAAAATATTTTATTTTATTAAGTTATGGACAATAAAACACAATCATCAAAATCCAAGGCCAAGAACAAGTTAAATTGCAGTTATCTAGAGAAAAGCTCTCATTTTTTTTTTTTACTAACATGTGTGTGTGTGTGTGTGAGTGTGTGAGAGAGAGAGAGAGAGAGAGAGAGAGAGAGAGAGAGAGAATTTCCAACCAAATATATTAATTTATTAGTTAAGTTACAAGTCTGCATAAGCCAATTATAGAACTAGTAACATGAGAATGGTATTGCAACAACCCCTGCAAACTATTCTCCTATAAATAAAACAAGAGTCACACTACTTTCCTGACTCATTAAAATCCCAACAGATCTGAACCTTTATTGGTCATTATCACCAATTCAAACACTTGGTGCAAGTGAAATTTCTCTGGTTGGTTTTGATGAAGTCTTTGCATCACAGTAAGTCTCAAGGAAGGGAGGGAATAGAGAGCCATAGAGGGGGTTAGAGGAGAATAAATCATCAAAGCACTTCTGGCTAAGGCTATTGATAGCCTTGCAACACTCGGAGGTTAGCTGGAAGCGCCAGGTGAGCAAGGAAGACAACATGCTAGGGGTGCACCCTTTGACTGCAATAATGGGTTTCGAACAATCTTTAAACTTGGGGTCGCTCACCACAAAGAGAATCCTCTCTTCTTGTTCTAAGCTTCAGACTACTCTTGTGGTTATTGTCAAGGCGACGATCACAAGGAGCATGTTTGATGAGTTAGCCATGGTGGTGGTGGTGGTAGTGGTGAACTGGTGATAAAGGTGGTGGATATGTTGGGAAGAGAATGAGTATGCATGGGATTTATAGAGAAGGGAATGGGAGTTTAGTGAATGTGTTTTAGAAAGAGTTAGCTTTTCATTTTAATTGCATGTTATTTGCTAGAGTTTTTGCTTTGAGTTGCACCATTATTTACTAAGATGTTAATATACATTACCATACGTTGGTTTTTATCTTATATGCTTAACTATATATCCTTGCTACGTTATGGCTTTATGCTTGCTTTTTTTTTTTTTGGACATTATGGCTTTCTGTGTTATAGCATTCCATAATATGATAATAGAGACGTTCGGAGCAAGGAGAATGCAACACAAAATAGAGCCTACTAAACTGATTTTATTTCTTTAAAAAACTTAAATACCTATAATTTTCATGAGATAGAAATTTTTTAGAAGAATTTTCTAAAGATGTAATTGACCCAATGAGCTTGACCTACAAGAAATTTTTTGACTTGAATTGAGCTAATCTTGATTGGGCTTAGATTGATTTTTAAGTCATTTTCAAGTTCAAATTTTGAGATTAAGCTAAGTTAATCTATTAAACATATATATATATATATATATATATATAAAATAATACTCTATGGAGCAATATTGTGGTGTTGCCACCTTAGCATCTCAGATAATTTTAGTTATGCCATATAGATTATTATTTTATTATTAATAATAATTTAAAATATTATTTTTAAATAATAATAAATAATATTTTAAAAAATAAAAAATAATATTTTAAAAAAAATAAAAAAAATAAAAGATGAAAAATATTTTAAAAAATTATTACTTTTAAAAAATAAAATATTATTAAAATTATAATAATATTTTTTTAAAAAATACTAATTTATTATTATTTTAAAAAGATAACGTATCATTTTTTTAATCTTAAAAATAATAACATACTAATTTATTTTTTAAAAAATAATATTTTTATCAACATATCACATGATTTTAATTATGCCATATGGATTATTATTTTATTATTAATAATAATTTAAAATATTATTTTTAAATAATAATAAAGTAGACTCTATAGAGAAGTATTATGATATTGCCACCTCAGCATCTTAGATGATTTTAGTTATACCATATGGTTTATTATTTTATTATTAATAATAATTTAAAATATTATTTTTAAAAAGTAATAAAATAATATTTTAAAAATTAAAAAAAATAGTATTTAAAAAATAAAAATAGAAAAAAGATAAGAGATAAAAAATATTTAAAAAAATATTATTTTTAAAATATAAAATGTTACAAAAATAATAATAATATTTCTTTTAAATATTCATTTATTATTATTTTAAAAAGATAACATATCACTTTTTAATCTTAAAAATAATAATATACTAATTTATTATTTAAAATAATATTTTTATTAGCATATTAGATGATTTTAATCATGCCATGTGGATTATTTTTTTATTTTTAATAATAATTAAAATTTTATTTTTAAATAATAGTAAAGTAGTCTCTATATAGGAGTATTATGGTGTTGCCACCTCGACATCTCAAATATTTTAAGTTATACCATGTAGATTATTATTTTATTATTATTAATAATTTAAAATATTATTTTTAAATAATAATAAAAAAATAATATTTTAAAATTTTTTAAAAAATAATATTTTTTTAAAAAAGTAAAAAATAGATAAAAGATAAAAAAATATTTTAAAAATTATTATTTTTAAAAATAAAATATTATAAAAATAGTAATAATATTTTAAAAAAATATTAATTTATTATTATTTTAAAAAGATAACATATCATTTTTTAATCTTAAAAATAATAACACATTAATTTATATTTCTAAAAATAATATTTTTATCAACATCTTAAATGATTTTAATTATGCCATATGAATTATTATTTTATTATTAATTAATAATTTAAAATATTATTTTTAAATAATAAAATTATATTTTAAAAATAAAAATAAGAAAGGGATATGAGATGAAAAATATTTTTAAAATTTTTATTATTTTAAAAAATAAATATTATAAAAATAATAATTATATTTTAAAAATATTATTTATTATTATTTTTAAAAGATAATGTATCATTTTCTAATTTTAAAAATAATAACATACTAACTTATTTTTTTAAATTTTTTAATTAATTTTTTTAAAAATAATATATTTTAAAATTTAAATTAATTCCATCGGATCAGATCAGATCAAATCTAATAAATTATTCATAAATAATATAAAATATTCCATCAATTTGAAAGCTAAATCTCTGCATTTAATAGCCTCCAAAAGTTTAGAGAAGGTATGAGAAGTGAGAGGATAGGGATAAGATCAAGATCGGTGTTTGTCGAGAGAGAAGGAGAGCCATGGTAGGATGGTAGAGGGATGGGTTGGCACTGACGGGCATGGAGAAGGTATAAGAATAGAAAAAAATAAGAAAAATAATAATAATAAATTATTATTTTATATAAAAAAGATATAAAAAAGAAAAAAAAAGAGAGTTTCTCTCTCTTCCTTCAGTGGTGGTGTCGGGGGTGGCAGTGCTAAGAAGGGTGTCGGAGGGTGCAATTGGGATCAACATTTGTTGAGAGAGTAGGGGAGCGATGGTGGGGTGGCAATGATGCATGCTAATCTATAGCTATGGCAAGTGCACCAGTCGATCAAGAAATAAAGTAAGTGAGTAGAGTATCCTAGAGGATTGAAAAATAAATATTGAAAAGCTCTTTTCTATGCTTTATTTAGAAGACCGATTTATAAGAATTAAGAAAAATAGGATGAAATAAAGAAATAATTAAAAATTATAAGAAAATAGAGAGTGTATAATTTTTAGAATTTTAAACTTAAGAGCAATAGGTTACTAAGGCAATCGGTTCACCAACTCAATCAATACAATATTCAGGTTATTAAGTTAATTTTATTTCATGTGATGGTGGAGTCTCCTAGATTATTCACTATCCCTTGGTCCAGGCATAGCAAAACTATCAATATTTATTAACTACCTTTTGATCTAGGTATAATTTAAATAAATATCGATGCATTAGGTTTTGTGAAACCCTCTAATTAAAATACGCTACGTCCAAAGCGCACTAAAATTTCCACATGCATATGAATTCTAAATCGATTCATAATACAAGGTATATAAATCAAGAAGTAATAACATAGACGTACTTGGTCCATATCATCTATGTTCATCAGATCAATTAAAAGATGGCCAGTAATCTAAAAGCATTAAGATCATATCTATATACTCTTCATGAATAAAACTTAAAATTAAAAATAAATCTTACTGAATATTATATCAAAAAGAGTGGCTACACCTTAGCCTTAGTAAAATAAAATTTAGTTCATGGTAATAAGATCAAAAATATCAAATAAAATAAAAAATGTGAAGAAATTAGACTATTTATTTATTGAAATTGATTGTCTGTTGCTCTTGGTGTGGAGAACTTGATGAAGAAGAAAGCCGCTTTGTGTACCAATCTTTGAAAGAAGAAAAGAAGAGGAAAAAAAATAACAAAAATAAAAGCTCTTTCTCTTCTCTCCCTAAACCCTCTCTCTATTTCTCCCTGTTTTCTTTTTATTTTCAACTCTCTATTTCCTATTCCTTAGGCTCTCTATATAGGTTCTCTACTTAGGTTCTCTACCTTTTGATCGGCAACAAGCTTTTTATAGCCTTAAGAGGAAGATTTCTAGTAGGAATCCCCTTAAAACCTACTCCTTAAACAAGTCAAATAAAGCCCTGGATAATTCTGGCTGTTAGATCAGCATCCAATGCATCAAAAACCACTCTAAAACCCTTTATAAAACTCAGTTACAATCAGATCTAACAACAGTCGTTCGATCATCTTGATGATGAAATCTGGACCATAGGATCTCACCCAAAGAAGCTCCTGTAGCTTAGTTAAAACCAATAATGCATCTCCATCGTTGGATCTCGATCGGGAGATGCACTTGTCATCCGTCAGCACACAAAAGTCGATCGTTCGATCAAAACCCAACTGTTAGTAGCCGTTGGATCATGGCTAATTCCCAGAATGCCCTTTGTAGACATGTGCGAGCCCGGTGTTGTATAGACCACCGCTTCCTTCAGCCAAGCGGGACGCACTCGCCCTTGTGAAATCCCTGATATACCCCTCTCCCAGGTTACTGTAGCAGTCTATGGGCTGCAAAAAATCCTGACGTCAGTGCGACGTTAGCAAGGCATCAGTGGATGGTCGGTCTGGTTCTAAGTGCGGTCAAGCCGGGCCGGTTTGATGAGTCGGTTTGAATCGAACCGACCGGCATTTAAATTTTTTTTTTCATTTTCTGTGAAATTCAATTTTGGGCTTGTTTGAAGTCCGTTTTGCTTGAAACTTATTTTATCTGAACCAAAAAAATAAGATCTTCATATTGGTGTTCTTCTTTCCTACATAAGATTAATGAAAATATCAATTTCTTAAAACTAAGTTAATTTTTTTATAATTTAATACTTTTGTTGGTGTATTTTTACCACTTATCACACCCCCCAATTTATTCATTACTAGTCCCTTAGCAATGCTTTATTTAATACCATGTTTTAATAAGATCATCCATCATAAAGATAGAGCTAGGATTAAAGATCAAAAAGTTTAGAAAATTTCACTAACTAAGCATTGAGCTTCAAAAGCAAATTTCGCGATCAATACAATTAAAAAATTTTTTAGAGTATATCAAAGATCTACAGGACTTATATTTGTGATGACTAACTTAGCATTTTGGTGTTAATTTAAAGGATAAAAGTATCATCTCTTATCACCTATTTTGGTTAATTTTCTATATATTCTTAATTTTAAGCTCATGAATTAAGGTAGCTTTCACACTACCTCTTTTTTTTCTTATATAATCTATGCTAAGCATCCTAGCCTTCCCTCTACCATTTTACAAGAATCTCCATACTTGACCTAGGTGCAGAGACCCAGTTACTAAGCTTTGGGCAATCCACATATACTCTATCTTCTGTACTTTATTTTTAGGCAAGTAGCTCTTTCCTTAAATTCAAGTTTCTTTGATTAGAATGTGTATTAATTACTAATTTTTAGTAATAATTGAATCCTCAGTTGGTGATAGAAATGCGATGTCGTCGTTAAGACACCATGTTTATCAGTTTAATCTAACTTCTTAAAATAATTAAAAATACGTAGATAGTAGTGAGTCGGGTCGAATCCACAAGAAAGGTAGTATTTCTAGATTTAAAATCTTTGACTTTTAAAAAGAAAAAGAAAAGAAAAGAGTTTTAAAATCAAAAATGAAGTTGAAAAATAAAAAGCAAAAATTAAAAGATGCAGGAATTTAAACTTGGTACTAAGATCTACTAATTAGATCTTAGCATCAACTTACAATAAAATAAAAAGTAATAATTTAAAGTGTAAAAATTAAATTACAATAAAAATAAAAAGCATGAAATTAAAGAGCATAAAAATAAATATTGCATTAAAAAATTTATAATTTAAATAAAAAAAATAAAATAAAGTAATCTCTGATCTTGGATCGGCATTGGTGGAAAGATGGTGTAGAAATCCAACTCTTCTTCTCGGCACCAATTGCTTTGAAGCAGCCATTAACCCATAGCCTGGCTTCACCCTGTACCAAAGCTTCACATTGATCTGAGATGTTGATTTTTGGAGGCCTGGGTGTTAGATATATGTGCCCTAAAAGCTAGAAATGGCTGACACTTGTAATACACTTCTAGGGGCAAAATTGTAATTTTGACTAGAATCAATAAAATGGATTATTTTCTATCACACATATGTATTCAGTGTCTGTGATACATCCTTTGAGTTAATGGTAATGATGATTCATATTTTCAAGAGTTAAAAATTTAAGACATGAATAATCATTATTAACTTATAAATTGCTCCCGACCATAGGATCATCACGAGGATGGTGATTGATCCGGAAGGTTGGTGTACAATAACTTCTTTTTAGTAGATGAGTCTTGAGTCTATGGTGTGGAGACACCGAAGCGAGAGTATAGGTACTCATTAGAGAACGAGGGCATCGAGTGTGACCACCTCGAGTAGTCATTAGGAAGTCTACCTTCTCGTCAATGACTGACTCGATGCTGCAGTAGTATGTCTGGTTCTTTGACCTAAGGTGCATCGACAGTTCACCTTGAGGGTGTTATAGTTTGACTACACCATTACTCGACCTCCTAGCCATACGAAATCTTGAGGTGTATGTTGGCTATAGCATGTTCATTGTAGGAACTGGATAGCATCAAGATGGAATCTATCTACCTGATGGTAGAGGAGTAGTCCTATGATGATCATTAGAATCAAATCCAGAAGCCCATGGTCATGGCAAAGTGAAATAATAGAAAGAGTTTCTATTTAGCTTTTCACATTGGATCTGAATCGAATGATTACATCATATGACAAAGACTAGGGTTTGACGAGTTCACCTAAACCCTAATCTGATCGAGGCTCAAGATAAAAGAACTTAATCACACAGGTAGCTATACCAAGAGGTTCACATTCAGCTCTGATGGATTGCCACCATATACTGCTAGGTATCACTGGTGGATTTTGGAAGCAATTAGAATGATTTAGATGATCGATCATTCTAACTGTTCGAATCAGAAGAGTTCTGATCCATCGAAAGGAGTTTCGATGATGTCGATGATAGAGATCATGACATATCCCATTACCATACAGAACTAAACCTAACTGGATCACACAAACAAAGGTTTGAGTCTAGTGATCATCAATTAAACTAATCTAGTTTAATTGATCTGAATGAGAGTCAATTAGGTTCAAGAAAATCGTGCTAGCACTCGATTGAACCTAACGTTCTTCTTTTACTATCATAAATAGTTATCCTGACTGAGCCAATGGAGTTTGTGCTTGATCAGAGGCCTTCACTTTGTCTGACTGGAGCCTATCTAGGTCAAAAAAGGTTGTCTTATTTTGTAAGATAATACCTACCATTTTTAGTCACCTACCATTTCTCGTCCTTTGACTTTGGTCAAAAGTTGACCTTTGACTGGTCAAATGTTGACCATTAATACTTTGACTTCTATCCACGTGTCATGCACCTATTGGAGAGCTGGTGGGGGCTTGTCCCCCTGCCAGAACCTGGCAAGGAGGAGGGCGCATGCCACCCTTGGCGTGTGCCCAAGCAGGAGGCGCCCAGGAGTCCCTGTTGGACAGGAACTCCATCTCCTTTTTGGATTCCAATTAGACTCCTCCTAAGAACCAACTTTGACTAGTGTTAGGCTTCATCTAAGGAGGAATCCAAGGGACTCTATTTCTACCAATCAGATTTAGATCTAATTTTACAAAGGGTTGTGATTGGTTGGGAAGAAGAGGAGTTGGATCATGCATTGTCTATAAATAAGACCCTGCACCCAACTCAAAGTATATTGGAAAAGGAATTCAATTCCCATGCCCCAAGGCCTCCTCTCCTCTCCTCCTCCATGCCAAAACATCTTCTCCCTCTCCTCTCCATGCCCAAAGTGGTTTGGGTTCTTGGTTGGTGCAACCCAGATGAGAGAAAGGCTATAGAAAGCTAGAAGGCTGCGCTGCTGCAAAGGACAACTGCTGATCTTTGAAAAATGTTTTGAAGATCCTCCAGATTAGATCTAGATCTAATTTTTGGAGATGTGATAGAGAAGAAGAGTATCTCTAGATCCAGCATGAGTGAATACCAGTAGAGGCCAGGCACTTGCATATCTAGATCCAGAACCTTCCGCTGCTTACAAGATCAACAACGGATAATAGGATTACCCACTTCATGGTAAATTAAATTTGATTTAATTTATCTAAATTTATTTTAATTATTAAAATAATAAGAATCAGATCTAAAATATCTCAGATCTTATCAGGATCAAAAAAAAAAAATTTGTAATATATCGCTTGATCCAATCAGATCTGAACGAATCTAGTCCGAGAAACCAGGATTTTCCTTCAACTGGTATCAGAGCCAAGGCTCTAAAGTATTTAGATCTGATTTTTAAATTTATTTTAATCAAAAAATAAGTAATTCAGATGTCACATGAGATGTGATCAGATCTGAAATCAGAAAAAATTAAAATTAAATGATTTGGATCTAAGATTAGAAAATATGCATGACTAGTTCTAAAATAGAATAGTTCTATAGAATAGTCATGCATATTTTCAATTTAATTTGATTAAATTATATTTTAGATCTATTTATTTACTATTTTTTAATATTATAATTATCATAATAATATCTAAAAAATAGAAAATAAAAATTATTTAATTTTAAACATCATATGAGATATGATTGATGCATGTCTAGACTAGTTGTAAAATAGTTCTGCATAGTTGTCTAAATTAGAGTTTATTTTGATAAAATTAATTTAAATCTAATTTTTTAGATTATTATGAGAATAATTTAGATCTGAAAAATATACATGATTCGATACATGAGATGTATGCAAAATATGCCATGATTAGATCTAATTTGTATATGAGATATATGATATAAATCTAAAACTATTTTGTAGTATTGCATGTTCCTGATTAAGGCATTCCTCTTGACCGTCTGGTCATAAAAATAAAGAAGGATTTAAAGATCCTCTCCTCCTATCTGATGGAGTGTTCTTACGATGTGTAGGGGTGCTGTGCGTTCGTCCTTAATCAAAAACCCAAAACTTACTTTCTATAAAACCCTAGATCCTGAAATCCTAGGATTTATTGTGCATATTTTATTTATGAACCCTACTTAATTAAAAATTAAGATTATGAAATATTAGTTAGGTCTAAAATTAAGAATTTCAGATTTAAGATATATTCATAATACTGGATTCAGGCTTGGGTAGCTCAATTAGGTCTAAGCGGTTGATCAAACCGAATCAAGAGTTGGTTAGATGGGATCAACAATGCTTAAATTGACCAGCCTAATAGGATTAAGTCTGGGTCAAGATCGAGTCACGATCAAGCAAGACCTAATTAGGCTCAGAGGTTAGAGTCTGGATTGTAGGCTAACCCAATTGGTTCTAACTCAATAATTTGGTGTCTAAGGTAAGTTTGGCACATACGACTGACTGATTTTTAATTCGGAGCTACTTGACCTGAATGCGTTCTTGTACGAGTTAATGGCACATCCCTTCCACCAATCTCACTTACCTGGCCATATCTGTTGACACAGTTCTGATCTGAGATGGTCAACAATCCGAGCTAACCCATGCCACTAGGTTAGTCATAATTGTTATGACTATGACAAGTCTAGTTTAATGAGATCTGAATCAATTCTCTCTAAGAAAAGATTAAGTCTGAGGTCTTCCACCATTGTAGATGTGCAGACCCTTCTCGGGATTGATTGTTCTCGGTTGGATACAGTGGCTCAGTTGCACCGAAAAGATGCAATCATGTCTATTAGGCATTGGATGTTATGGGATGGAGGATGAGTTAGGCTCAATATTTTGGATACGGTGAGAGACTCAATTAAGAATCCAGTCTGTGCAAATGGTGGGTCTGACTTAACTAAGGAGTGGATCAATATTTTGGATACGGTGAGATTCATGAATTAGAGACCAAGTTTGGGTGCACCATGATTAGAGAATCATTGAACAAGAGTTGTTCACTTATTGGCTAACCCATCACCAATAATTGTTAGGTGAGGTGATGAGTCAATTGGTGAGACCACACCACCCATTAGAAATCATTAATCATGAAGATTTTTGCATCTCTACAGAGGGAGTGTAGGGATCTGAGAAAATAGTGGAAGCTAATTTGTTTAAAAATAAAATTTCTAAATAAATTGATCAAGTCATAATTATAGTATCTAACTAGAATTGTTGACTCTCTATAGGAAAATGTCTGCATCCAACCCATTAGCACGTATCCTGGACCACAGACTGACCAGACCTAATTACAAAGATTGGCTCAGGAACTACAAAATTATTTTAGGTTTCAAGAAGTTAACCCATGTTTTGGACCAAAACCCTCCCACCATACCAGCCCATCCATCCACTGAACAGAGAGCATCTCTAAAAAAATGGATAGACGAAGATAATAAGGCCAGATATTACATGTTGGGCTTGATGTCTGATGAGCTCCAGTGCCAACATGAAGATATCGGGACTGCTCGCCAAATGTTGGCTCACCTGTAGGAGATGTTTGGTGAACAGAGTCACGCAGCCAAGTATCAAGTCATGAAATGACTTTTTAAGGCTAAGATGCATGATGGGCAGTCAGTCTAAGATCACTATCTGATGATGATCAAGAACTTGGAAGAGCTTGAGAAGCTCAGTGTGAAGTTAGACTTGGACCTGCAAAATGATGTTATTTTGCAATCCTTGACTGATGCATATGGGCAATTCATCATGAATTACCACATGCATAAACTTCAAAATTTCTTGGCCGAATTAATGAACATGCTGGTCACCGCTGAGCTTTCTATGAAAGATTCTAAAGGCTCAGTTCTTGCTATGGAACGAACTTCTTCCAAAAGAAAGTCTTATGAAAAGAAAAAAGAAGTCTGCAAAAAAATAGAAGGTGGAAGGAGCAAAGAAGAAGAAGGCAGAAGCCGAAGAAAGAAGGCCGATGTCAAAGGAAAAAGTGTTTCCATTGCAACAGCGACGGCCATTGGAAAGCGGAACTGCCCTACTTACCTGGCCACCTTGAAGAACAAGAAGGAAGGTCCTTCTGGAGGTATGCTCGTTATTGAGTCTAACCTTACGGTTTCTTCTGCATCCAGTTGGGTGCTTGACTCTGGTTCTAGTGCTCATCTATGCACTTCCATGCAGGGTCTTGAGGATAGCAGGAGGCTGAGGGATGGAGACATGATCCTACGCATCGGTAATGGAGCAAGAGTTGCTGCAGTAGCCGTGGGAACATACCCTCTTCGATTACCATCTGGTTTAGACTTAGTTTTGAAAGACTGTTATTATGTGCCTGCAGCTAGCAGGAATTTGATTTCTGTTTCATGCTTAGCACAAGAAGGCTATGTGATTACCTTCTTTAAGGACCATTGTAACATTCTTTATGAAAGAAATAAAATTGCAAATGGTTTCCTTATTAATGGTCTTTATCAGCTACATATTGATGTACCTATTCTAACTATCGAGCAAAACGTGAATGCCAAACGACCTAGGGATAGTCCAAACGATAGATATCTATGGCACCTAAGATTAGGTCATATAGCAGAAGATAGGATCAACAAATTAGAGAAAAATGGACTATTGAGTCCATTGACTTTCGAGTCATATCCAACTTGTGAATCTTGTCTTCAAGGCAAAATGACTAAACTCCCTTTTGTAGGACATGGGGAAGGGCCACAGATCTCCTTGCCCTAGTACATACTGATGTGTGCGGCCCATTTGATGTGCCGACTAGAGGCAATTTTGTCTACTTCATTACCTTTACCGATGATCTGTCTAGGTATGGGTATGTGTATCTTATGAGACACAAGTCTGAAGCTTTTGAAAAGTTCAAAGAATTCAGACATGAAGTAGAAAAACAAACTGGAAAACCCATTAAGGTTCTTCGATCAGATCGAGGAGGTGAATACCTTAGCCAAGAATTCCTAGACTATCTCAAAGGAAAATGGCATAGTCTCTCAATGGACTCCACCAGGAACACCTCAACTCAATGGAGTTTCAGAATGGAGAAATCGGACTCTATTGGATATGGTTCGATCCATGATGAGCTTCACAGACCTCCCTGATTTTCTTTGGGGACACTCATTGTTAACTTCAATTTATCTACTGAATAGGGTTCCCTCTAAAACCGTTCCTACCACACCGTATGAGATATGGCACGGTAAGAAACCAAGTCTGAGTCATCTCAGAATTTGGGGTTGTCCGGCTCATGTCAAAAGACAACAAGCGGACAAGTTAGAGTTTAGGTCCTTCAGAGCTCGATTCATAGGATATCCTAAAGAGTCATTAGGATACTATTTCTACATTCCAGAAGACCACAATGTGATTGTGAGTCGACATGCCATCTTTCTTGAAAAATAGTTTATTCAAGATAGCGGCATTGGAAAGCAGATTAAGCTTGATGAGAAAGTCTCACAAGTACAGAACGAGCTAAGGACCAATTGGAACCAAATCAGGTTGAGCCAATAAGAACACTACCTCCTCCACCTCGTAGATCGGAAAGAGTTTTCCCGTCCCCCTGAAAGATACTTAGGTATTATTTCAGAGGAAGTAGAGGAAATGTTCCTCATAGGTAATGGTGCTCATGGTGATGATCCCAAAACCTACAACGAGGCGATATCAGATATCGACTCCGAGAAATGGCTAGAGGCAATGCAAGTCAGAAATTGACTCGATGCACTCAAACCAAGTCTGGACCTTGGTAGATCCACCAGAAGGTATAGTACCTATTGGGTGTAAATGGATCTTCAAGAGAAAGATTGGTGCAGATGGGAATGTGGAGACATTCAAGGCTAGACTAGTGGCAAAAGGTTATAGTCAATGCGAAGGCATTGACTATCAGGATACCTTTTCCCAGTGGCTATGCTAAAATCCATCCGCACATTGCTTGCCATTGCAGCCTATTTCGATTATGAAATATGGCAAATGGATGTGAAAATGGCATTCTTAAATGGATATCTTGAGGAAGATATCTATATGGAACAGCCGCTAGGTTTCACATCCAGTGATACTGATCACAAGGTTTGCAAGCTGCAAAGGTCCATATATGGACTTAAGCAAGCATCTCGGAGCTGGAACACTCGTTTCAATGATGTGATCAAAATATTTGGTTTCATCAAAAATGAAGAAGAACCATGTGTCTTTCAAAAAGGATCAGTGGGAGCGCTGTTGTCTTCCTCGTATTGTACGTGGATGACATCCTCCTTATTGGGAATGATATTCCCATATTGACGACAGTCAAGATATGGTTGTCCAAGGAATTCTCCATGAAAGACCTAGGTGAAGCATCCTTTATTCTAGGAATTAAGGTCTATAAGGATAGACCGAATAGGATGCTAGGACTTTCACAGAAGATGTACATAGAGAAAGTACTAAAGAGGTTTAGTATGGAAAACTCTAAGAAAGGATTAATACCCTTCAGACATGGTATTCATCTTTCCAAGAAGATGTGCCCTAGCACACCTGAGGAAATAGAACGCATGAGCAAGATCCCTTATGCTTCTGCAATAGGGAGCCTCATGTATGCCATGCTATGTACACGACCTGATATAGCCCATGCTGTGAGTGTCACAAGCAGATATCAGTCAAATCCAGGTGAAGAACACTGGACTTCTGTGAAATATATCCTTAAGTACTTGAGAAGAACTAAGGATATGATGTTGGTCTTTGGTAATGGAGAACTCCAAGTCCAGGGATACACAGACTCGGATTTCATGTCCGATATAGATGATCGAAAGTCGACATCTGGGAGTCTGTTTGTGTGCAATGGTGGTGCTGTCAGCTGGAAAGAGTTCCAAGCAAATCGTGATAGCAGATTCCACCATGGAAGCAGAATATATCGCTGCATCAGAGGCTACGAAGGAAGCATTCTGGTACAAGAAGTTTGCTACAAAAATCAGAGTAATGCCATCAGATGCCATTCCTCTATACTGCGACAACAATGGCGCCATAGCCCTTGCTAAGGAGCCAAGGTCTCACCAGAAATCCAAGCACATTGAGCGGCGATACCACCTCATCCACGATTACCTCGAGAAGGGTTATGTCGAGGTCAAGAGAGTCGACTCCATAGATAATGTGGCAGACCCACTTACAAAGCCATTGGGCCAGCAGAAGATCGAAGCCCACCTTGAGAAGATGGGACTTAGACTTGTAGCCAATTGGCTTTAGGACAAGTGGGAGATTGTTAGATATATGTGCCCTAGAAGCCAGAATTGGCTGACACTTGTAATACACTTCTAGGGGCAAAATTATAATTTTGACTAAAATCAATAAAATGGGTTATTTTCTATCACATATGTGTATTTAGTGTCTGTGATACATCCTTTGAGTTAATGGTAATGATAATTCATATTTTCAAGAGTTGAAAATTTAAGACATGAATAATCATTATTAACTCATAAAATGCTCCCGACCATAGGATCATCACGAGGATGGTGATTGATTCGGAAGGTTGGTGTACAATCGCTTCTCTTTAGTAGATGAGTCTTGAGTCTACGGTGTGGAGACATCGGAGCGAGAGTATAGGTACTCGTTAGAGAACGAGGGCACTGAGCGTGACCACCTCGAGTAGTCATTAGGAAGTCTACCTTCTCGTCAATGACTGACTCGATGCTGCAGTAGTGTGTCTGGTTCTTTGATCTGAGGTGCATCGGTAGTTCACCTTGAGGGTGTTATAGTTTGACTACACCATTACTCGATCTCCTAGCCATATGGAATCCTGAGGTGTATGTTGGCTATAGCATGTTCATTGTAGGAACTGGATTGCATCAAGATGGAATCTATCTACCTCGGTGGTAGAGGAGCAGCCCTATGATGATCATTGAGAATCAAGTCCTAAAAGCCCATGGCCATGGCAAGAGTGAAATAATAGAAAGAGTTTCTATTTAGATTTTCACACATTGGACTCTGAATCGAATGATTACATCATATGATAGAGACTAGGGTTTGACGAGTTCACCTTAACCCTAATCTGATCGGGGCTCAAGATAGAAGAACTTAATCACACAGGTAGCTGCACCAAGAGGTTCACATTCAGCTTTGATGGGTTGCCACCATATACTGCTAGGTGTCATTGATGGATTTTAGGAGCAATTAGAATGATTTAGATGATCGATCATTCTAACTATTCGAATCAGAAGAGTTCTGATCCATCAAAAGGAGTTTCGATGATGTCGATGATAGAGATCATGACATATCCCATTACCATATAGAACTGAACCTAATTGGATCATACAAACAAGAGTTTGAGTCCGGTGATCATCAATTGAACTAATCTAGTTCGATTGTTCTGAATGAGATTCAATTAGGTTCAAGGAAATCGTGCTAGCATTCGATTGAACCTAATGTTCTTATTTTACTATCATAAATAGTTATCCTGACTGAGCCAAAAGAGTTTGTGCTCGATCAGAGGTCTTCACTTTGTCTGACTGGAGCAAATCCAGATCAGAAAAGGTTGTCTTATTTTGTAAGACAATACCTGCCATTTTTGGTCACCTGCCATTTCTCGTCCTTTGACTTTGGTCAAAAGTTGACCTTTGACTGGTCAAATGTTGACCATTGACACTTTGACTTCTGTCGACATGTCACGCACCTATTGAAGAGTTGGTGGGGGCTTGTCCCCTTACTAGAACCTGGCAAGGAGGAGGGCGCACGCCACCCTTGGAGTGTGCCCAAGCAGCAGGCATCCAGGAGTCCCTATTGGATAGGGACTCCATCTCCATTTTGGATTCCAATTAGACTCCTCCTAAAAACCAACTTTGATTGATCTTAGGCGCCATCTAAGGAGGAATCCAAGGGACTCTATTCCCACCAATCAGATTTAGATCTGATTTCACAAAGGATTATGATTGGTTGGGAAGAAGAGGAGTTGGATCATGCATAGTCTATAAATAAGACCCTGCGTCCAACTCAAAGTGTATTGGAAAAGGAATTCAATTCCCACGCCCCAAGGCCTCCTCTCCTCTCCTCCTCCATGCCAAAACATCTTCTCGCTCTCCTCTCCATGCCCAAAGTGGTTTGGGTTCTTGGTTGGTGCAATCCAGATGAGCGAAAGGTGATAGAAAGCTGGAAGGCTGCGCTGCTATAAAGGACAACTACTGATCTTCGAAAGGTGTTTTGAAGATCCTCTAGATCAGATCTAGATCTGATTTTTGGAGACGTGATAGAGAAGAAGAGGATCTTCAGATCCAGTCTGAGTGGATACTAGTAGAGGCTAGGCACTTGCATGGCTAGATCCAAAACCTTCTACTGCTTACAGGATGATCAATCGATAATAGGATTACCCACTTCAAAGTAAATTAAATTTGATTTAATTTATCTAAATTTATTTTAATTATTAAAATAATAAGAATTAGATCTGAAATATTCCAAATCTGATCGAAATCAAAGAGAAAAATTTTTATAATATATCGCTTGATCCGATCAGATCTAAATGAATTTGATCCAGAAAATCAGGATTTTCCTTCACTGTGGTCCTTTTTATAGAGCTTGGAGAGTTGGATATTTTTTCTACAGGCAATGTGGGACTAATAGCCTTTATAATCATCAAAATATAAAAAAATTTGAGTAAAATTTAGATTAAAATAGCTCTGATATGAATTTGGTATTTTTGGTGAAATCTAGCCATTCAATAGAAATCCAACGATCTAAAAATCATCAAAATCGGATGCGTATCGGCCCAGATCAGGTCGGATTAAATTTTGACCATTCGATCGCGCATTGATGGAGAAAATCTGGCCATAAATCATGCGTCGAGAGTTTTGATCACTACCGAGAGTGCTTTGGATCATCGAATCATCCCCTAGATCGAGTGCTACCATTGGATGGCGATCCGCGTGAAGTCTGAAGCTGAATCAAATCCAAAAATAACCACAGTCATTCGATCTTGACCATAAGCTACCGCAACCATCCGATGGCATAATTACTGTTCCTATGGACTGCATGGATTGGTCGCACCGCGCACCATAGCCAATCAGCATCTTTGTTGTCGAGTGAAAAGATCAGATTGCCTTGTGAGCCGTGATGGATTTTTGTGGACCCTTTAAGGGTCTAGGTCCGCCATGTGTTGCACTGTGATTCACCGATTTCTGCTGAGCTGACGGTCCATGCCTGGATCATGGATTGGTTGGTGGCTTCTATGGTTGAGTCTCGACTTTGATGGCTTGGCTTAGCTTGCGGAGCCGACTGAGCCATTTTCCTTTTTTATTTAATTTTTATTTATTTTATTTCTTTAGAAATTTATATTTTCTTCATTTTAGCTCCATTTTGCGTAAAACTTATTTCATTATGATAAAAAAAATAAGCTCTTTCTATTGATAATAAAATTTAAATTCTTAATTTTATTATTTTTTAAATTAATTTTTTAATTAATAAAAATATGAATTTCTCAAAAATATGTATCAATTAATTATTAATTCTTAAAAATAAGTATAAATTAATTGATAAATTGATGCTTTTATAGGTAAATTTATGGTACTTATCACACTCCCCAACTTAAACTTTGCTCCACAGCCGTTCGATCTTGACCGCAAACTACCGCAACCATCCGATGGCGTAATTATTGTTCCTATGGACCGCATCGATCGACCGCACCACACACCACCGCCAATCAGCACCTCTATTGTTGAGTGAAAAGATTAGATTGCCTTGTGAGCCATGATAAATTTCTGTGGACCCTTTAAGGGTCTAGGTTCGCCACCTATCGTGCCATGATTCATCGGTTTCTATTGAGCTAACGGTCCATGTCTAGATTATGAACCGACTAATGGCTTCTACGACTGAGTCGACTTTGACAGATTGGCTTGGCTTGTGGAGCCGGCTGAGTCGTTTTCTTTTTTTATTTAATTTTTGTTTATTTTATTTCTTTAAAAATTTATATCTTTTTAGTTTTAGCTTCATTTTGCTTGAAACTTATTTCATTATGATAAAAAAAATGAGCTCTTTTTATTAATAATAAAATTTAATTTTTTAATTTTTATTATTTTTTAATTATTTTTTAATTAATAAAAATATTAATTTCTTAAAAATATGTATCAATTAATTAATAATTTTTAAAAATTAATATGAATTAATTAATAAATTAATATTTTTATTGATAAATTTATGATACTTATCATACACCCTCCAACTTAAGCTTTGCTCGTTCCTCGAGTAAAGAAAGAATTTAGTTTTAAATATTTTTTAACTTTAGAGTTTCAAATTTTACCTAAGCAGTTTTCAAAATGGCCATTGATATTCAGTAAAGCTTAAGTGAGACATATCATTGGGGTATTAATACTTATCAATAGAAAAATTAAGTAAAGAGCATTAATTTTTTCTAAACTTTTTCTAAATTATCCCACCTTTATCTCTAATTTGTTTAAACTTTCATATAGACAAGTGTATTTCTACTTTCGTCCTTCATTTATTGATTTTTATTTTTACATTGTCCACTTTTTAACGTGAATATCATTGCTTACTTAGGCAACGAGACCTGGTTACTTGGTGGGAAATCAATGTATTTTTTTTTTTTTTAGCATTATACCACTATTGAGTGTCTTAACTCCTTAAGCTTTCTATTTGATCCATGTAGTGGATCTTGGGCCAATGACTTCCAAACCAGTTGGCTTTAGGATACTAGGTATAGAATACCCCTCGGGCTTACTAACTCGAATTAAATAGGCTATGAGTTAAGACTAGCTTTACAACGAGCTTCTTTGCCCTTCCCACCTTTTGACGTGAAACTCAATGCTTGCTTAGGCAAAGAGGTCCGGTTACTCAATGAGAAGTACTTGGAAACTCTTTTATTAAAATAAATTTGTTATATAAAGAAATGTATAGTTATCTTACATAAGCCTGTAAAAAGTAGACTTTTCTTTGATGCTAGTAGAAATAATTAGAAATGCTTCAAGAAAAAACTTTTTATATTCTAGACTTAACTCTTTATTGAATTTTCTCAATACTTGATTCCTCAATATCTCATAGATTCTCTAATCTGTGTATCAATTTTTTTTAAAAAATGCTTAGTTTGATTCTATTCTTAAGCATAATCAGGTGTCTAAACACTAAATACTAACTTTTTTTAGAACTTAATATTTTAAAATTTTTATTTTTTTCTTCCTCCAACTTAATCAACATTGTCCTCAATGGAGAAGAAAAAAATAAAGGGTGTAATAAAGAACATCAAAGAATACACCTGACTATATTTTTGGTCCAGCACATGCCTTTGAAAATTTGGGCTCTCCCTCCAACTTATTCAATTTATCCTAAAAAAAAAATAAACTAAAAAGATAAATTAGATAAAACCTAAATATTGGGTTGCCTCCTAATAAGTGCTAAGTTTACCATATTCAGCCAGACACAATGCAGCTTACTATCCTATGTTGAATATTGGATTGATAAATTTCAATAGTTTTAGATTGCCAATCTTAGAAAGTTGATATATAATTCTATTATTGATATACTCATTGTTAATTTTAGGAACATAATTTGTGATCCCATTCTCAGACCCATGTTTATTAAGAATTTCTTCTATTTATTTTTCTAAAATACTCATGAATGGAGTTTTTGTATTAGGAGTTAAGTTTGATTCAATGGGTGCTGGAATGGTGATTAAAGATGGTTTTAATTTTGGAGGTAAATTAATATGATGTTATTTAAACAACTCCATTGATATTTCATTACATGCCTCTTGATATTTGTAAGAAGGACCAGCTTCTAGGGTTGAAGGGAATAGGACATTAGGTTTATAAGTCTCGGGTAAATCATCTATTCTCTTTTCCTCTTTTTCTCTCTTATTTAAACTAGAACTAACATCAGTACTAATTTCTGATTCGGATTCTTCTATGTGGTTAGTCTCAGTACTAACCAATTTCTCTAAATTTTTATTTTGGCTAGCATCAGTACTAGCCTCTTTCACCTGGTCTTGGTATGGGTCCGTAAAAATCCTATAGCTTTTAAGTTCAGAAATTACTTTAGCATTCTCTAATTGAAGATTCTTAAGTGAGACATTAAATTGATAACTTGGTCCAGGTAGTTGGTGGACATTAGGTGGATTGTTTGAAATTGGTAGGCTTGATAGTTGATCTAGTTCTCTCCTCATGTTAGATTCAGCTAGTTGTCCAATTTGAGCTTCTAGTCTGATGATAGATTGCTGTTGAGTCAGAATTAATTGTTGAAGTTGGTTAAATCTATCATCAACTAGATTGGTCTATTGAGGAGGTGGGTATGAGGGCTAATTATGATGTGGTGGCTGGAAAGGCTTACTAGGCTAACCTCTGTTATAAGTATAGTTCTAGTATTGAGGTCTATTCTGATAATTTTGCACTAATGGAGTTTGGGTCTGAGCCTGAGTCTGTTGTGATTTTCAAGAAAAATTAGGATGGTTTCTCCAGCCAGACTTGTATGAATTTAAAAATGGATCATTAACCGACTTGGAGTAGTCTTTAGCAGCTTGGACTTGTTCTTGGATAAAAGGTAAAACTGTGCAGTCATAGGACATTCACTCACATGATGGGTTGGGCTAGCACAGATTGAACAAATCTTTTGATAATTAGAAGATGATGTGAATTGTGCAGAAGATTGTTGACCTAGGGTTAGAACTTGATCTAATTTCTGAGCAAAAAAGTTCACTTTATTTATCAAATTTAAATCAGTCTTATGACTAGATTCTAGATGTTTAAATTCATGGATCCCTACCCAGGTTTGGTGGAAAGACAATGAAGCATGGTTAATTGAGTTTTCACTCAAGATTTTAAATAAGGTAAAGGCTTTGTCCTCACTCTTGTTCATGAATGCACCTCCATAGGATGCATCAACTATCTGTCTGTATTGATCTCCTAAACCCTCATAGAAAGCTTGAACTATTTGCCACTTAGACAGACCATGGTGTGGGCATTTTCTAAGAAGTTTCTTAAGTCTCTCTCATAACTCGTGAATCTGTTCCTCTGAAAGCTGACCAAATCAAATGATAGCTAGCCTCATAGTATTGGTTTGGCCT
>QRFJ01001420.1:111948-149434 GCA_006176705.1 Cocos nucifera
CCAACTTTGATTGATCTTAGGCGCCATCTAAGGAGGAATCCAAGGGACTCTATTCCCACCAATCAGATTTAGATCTGATTTCACAAAGGATTATGATTGGTTGGGAAGAAGAGGAGTTGGATCATGCATAGTCTATAAATAAGACCCTGCGTCCAACTCAAAGTGTATTGGAAAAGGAATTCAATTCCCACGCCCCAAGGCCTCCTCTCCTCTCCTCCTCCATGCCAAAACATCTTCTCGCTCTCCTCTCCATGCCCAAAGTGGTTTGGGTTCTTGGTTGGTGCAATCCAGATGAGCGAAAGGTGATAGAAAGCTGGAAGGCTGCGCTGCTATAAAGGACAACTACTGATCTTCGAAAGGTGTTTTGAAGATCCTCTAGATCAGATCTAGATCTGATTTTTGGAGACGTGATAGAGAAGAAGAGGATCTTCAGATCCAGTCTGAGTGGATACTAGTAGAGGCTAGGCACTTGCATGGCTAGATCCAAAACCTTCTACTGCTTACAGGATGATCAATCGATAATAGGATTACCCACTTCAAAGTAAATTAAATTTGATTTAATTTATCTAAATTTATTTTAATTATTAAAATAATAAGAATTAGATCTGAAATATTCCAAATCTGATCGAAATCAAAGAGAAAAATTTTTATAATATATCGCTTGATCCGATCAGATCTAAATGAATTTGATCCAGAAAATCAGGATTTTCCTTCACTGTGGTCCTTTTTATAGAGCTTGGAGAGTTGGATATTTTTTCTACAGGCAATGTGGGACTAATAGCCTTTATAATCATCAAAATATAAAAAAATTTGAGTAAAATTTAGATTAAAATAGCTCTGATATGAATTTGGTATTTTTGGTGAAATCTAGCCATTCAATAGAAATCCAACGATCTAAAAATCATCAAAATCGGATGCGTATCGGCCCAGATCAGGTCGGATTAAATTTTGACCATTCGATCGCGCATTGATGGAGAAAATCTGGCCATAAATCATGCGTCGAGAGTTTTGATCACTACCGAGAGTGCTTTGGATCATCGAATCATCCCCTAGATCGAGTGCTACCATTGGATGGCGATCCGCGTGAAGTCTGAAGCTGAATCAAATCCAAAAATAACCACAGTCATTCGATCTTGACCATAAGCTACCGCAACCATCCGATGGCATAATTACTGTTCCTATGGACTGCATGGATTGGTCGCACCGCGCACCATAGCCAATCAGCATCTTTGTTGTCGAGTGAAAAGATCAGATTGCCTTGTGAGCCGTGATGGATTTTTGTGGACCCTTTAAGGGTCTAGGTCCGCCATGTGTTGCACTGTGATTCACCGATTTCTGCTGAGCTGACGGTCCATGCCTGGATCATGGATTGGTTGGTGGCTTCTATGGTTGAGTCTCGACTTTGATGGCTTGGCTTAGCTTGCGGAGCCGACTGAGCCATTTTCCTTTTTTATTTAATTTTTATTTATTTTATTTCTTTAGAAATTTATATTTTCTTCATTTTAGCTCCATTTTGCGTAAAACTTATTTCATTATGATAAAAAAAATAAGCTCTTTCTATTGATAATAAAATTTAAATTCTTAATTTTATTATTTTTTAAATTAATTTTTTAATTAATAAAAATATGAATTTCTCAAAAATATGTATCAATTAATTATTAATTCTTAAAAATAAGTATAAATTAATTGATAAATTGATGCTTTTATAGGTAAATTTATGGTACTTATCACACTCCCCAACTTAAACTTTGCTCCACAGCCGTTCGATCTTGACCGCAAACTACCGCAACCATCCGATGGCGTAATTATTGTTCCTATGGACCGCATCGATCGACCGCACCACACACCACCGCCAATCAGCACCTCTATTGTTGAGTGAAAAGATTAGATTGCCTTGTGAGCCATGATAAATTTCTGTGGACCCTTTAAGGGTCTAGGTTCGCCACCTATCGTGCCATGATTCATCGGTTTCTATTGAGCTAACGGTCCATGTCTAGATTATGAACCGACTAATGGCTTCTACGACTGAGTCGACTTTGACAGATTGGCTTGGCTTGTGGAGCCGGCTGAGTCGTTTTCTTTTTTTATTTAATTTTTGTTTATTTTATTTCTTTAAAAATTTATATCTTTTTAGTTTTAGCTTCATTTTGCTTGAAACTTATTTCATTATGATAAAAAAAATGAGCTCTTTTTATTAATAATAAAATTTAATTTTTTAATTTTTATTATTTTTTAATTAATTTTTTAATTAATAAAAATATTAATTTCTTAAAAATATGTATCAATTAATTAATAATTTTTAAAAATTAATATGAATTAATTAATAAATTAATATTTTTATTGATAAATTTATGATACTTATCATACCCTCCAACTTAAGCTTTGCTCGTTCTCGAGTAAAGAAAGAATTTAGTTTTAAATATTTTTTAACTTTAGAGTTTCAAATTTTACCTAAGCAGTTTTCAAAATGGCCATTGATATTCAGTAAAGCTTAAGTGAGACATATCATTGGGGTATTAATACTTATCAATAGAAAAATTAAGTAAAGAGCATTAATTTTTTCTAAACTTTTTCTAAATTATCCCACCTTTATCTCTAATTTGTTTAAACTTTCATATAGACAAGTGTATTTCTACTTTCGTCCTTCATTTATTGATTTTTATTTTTACATTGTCCACTTTTTAAACGTGAATATCATTGCTTACTTAGGCAACGAGACCTGGTTACTTGGTGGGAAATCAATGTATTTTTTTTTTTTTTTTAGCATTATACCACTATTGAGTGTCTTAACTCCTTAAGCTTTCTATTTGATCCATGTAGTGGATCTTGGGCCAATGACTTCCAAACCAGTTGGCTTTAGGGATACTAGGTATAGAATACCCCTCGGGCTTACTAACTCGAATAAATAGGCTATGAGTTAAGACTAGCTTTACAACGAGCTTCTTTGCCCTTCCCACCTTTTGACGTGAAACTCAATGCTTGCTTAGGCAAAGAGGTCCGGTTACTCAATGAGAAGTACTTGGAAACTCTTTTATTAAAATAAATTTGTTATATAAAGAAATGTATAGTTATCTTACATAAGCCTGTAAAAAGTAGACTTTTCTTTGATGCTAGTAGAAATAATTAGAAATGCTTCAAGAAAAAACTTTTTATATTCTAGACTTAACTCTTTATTGAATTTTCTCAATACTTGATTCCTCAATATCTCATAGATTCTCTAATCTGTGTATCAATTTTTTTTAAAAAATGCTTAGTTTGATTCTATTCTTAAGCATAATCAGGTGTCTAAACACTAAATACTAACTTTTTTTAGAACTTAATATTTTAAAATTTTTATTTTTTTCTTCCTCCAACTTAATCAACATTGTCCTCAATGGAGAAGAAAAAAATAAAGGGTGTAATAAAGAACATCAAAGAATACACCTGACTATATTTTTGGTCCAGCACATGCCTTTGAAAATTTGGGCTCTCCCTCCAACTTATTCAATTTATCCTAAAAAAAAAATAAACTAAAAAGATAAATTAGATAAAACCTAAATATTGGGTTGCCTCCTAATAAGTGCTAAGTTTACCATATTCAGCCAGACACAATGCAGCTTACTATCCTATGTTGAATATTGGATTGATAAATTTCAATAGTTTTAGATTGCCAATCTTAGAAAGTTGATATATAATTCTATTATTGATATACTCATTGTTAATTTTAGGAACATAATTTGTGATCCCATTCTCAGACCCATGTTTATTAAGAATTTCTTCTATTTATTTTTCTAAAATACTCATGAATGGAGTTTTTGTATTAGGAGTTAAGTTTGATTCAATGGGTGCTGGAATGGTGATTAAAGATGGTTTTAATTTTGGAGGTAAATTAATATGATGTTATTTAAACAACTCCATTGATATTTCATTACATGCCTCTTGATATTTGTAAGAAGGACCAGCTTCTAGGGTTGAAGGGAATAGGACATTAGGTTTATAAGTCTCGGGTAAATCATCTATTCTCTTTTCCTCTTTTTCTCTCTTATTTAAACTAGAACTAACATCAGTACTAATTTCTGATTCGGATTCTTCTATGTGGTTAGTCTCAGTACTAACCAATTTCTCTAAATTTTTATTTTGGCTAGCATCAGTACTAGCCTCTTTCACCTGGTCTTGGTATGGGTCCGTAAAAATCCTATAGCTTTTAAGTTCAGAAATTACTTTAGCATTCTCTAATTGAAGATTCTTAAGTGAGACATTAAATTGATAACTTGGTCCAGGTAGTTGGTGGACATTAGGTGGATTGTTTGAAATTGGTAGGCTTGATAGTTGATCTAGTTCTCTCCTCATGTTAGATTCAGCTAGTTGTCCAATTTGAGCTTCTAGTCTGATGATAGATTGCTGTTGAGTCAGAATTAATTGTTGAAGTTGGTTAAATCTATCATCAACTAGATTGGTCTATTGAGGAGGTGGGTATGAGGGCTGATTATGATGTGGTGGCTGGAAAGGCTTACTAGGCTAACCTCTGTTATAAGTATAGTTCTAGTATTGAGGTCTATTCTGATAATTTTGCACTAATGGAGTTTGGGTCTGAGCCTGAGTCTGTTGTGATTTTCAAGAAAAATTAGGATGGTTTCTCCAGCCAGAGTTATATGAATTTAAAAATGGATCATTAACCGGCTTGGAGTAGTCTTTAGCAGCTTGGACTTGTTCTTGGATAAAAGGTAAAACTGTGCAGTCATAGGACATTCACTCACATGATGGGTTGGGCTAGCACAGATTGAACAAATCTTTTGATAATTAGAAGATGATGTGAATTGTGCAGAAGATTGTTGACCTAGGGTTAGGACTTGATCTAATTTCTGAGCAAGAAAGTTCACTTTATTTATCAAATTTAAATCAGTCTTATGACTAGATTCTAGATGTTTAAATTCATGGATCCCTGCCCAGGTTTGGTAGAAAGACAATGAAGCATGGTTAATTGAGTTTTCACTCAAGGATTTCAAATAAGGTATAGGCTTCGTCCTCACTCTTGTTCATGAATGCACCTCCATAGGATGCATCTACTATCTGTCTGTATTGATCTCCTAAACCCTCATAGAAAGCTTGAACTATTTGCCACTTAGACAGACCATGGTGTGGGCATTTTTCTAAGAAGTTTCTTAAGTCTCTCCCATGACTCGTGAATCTGTTCCTCCTGAAAAGCTGAGCAAATCCAAAGTGATAGCTCTAGCCTCATAGTATTGGTTCGGCCTATGGGATAAAATTTTTTTAAGAAATTCACTTTGCAAGTCAGCCCAAGTTTTAATTGGTCTCCCTATTGTCCCAAGCCAGTACTTGGCTTTGTCTTTTAATGATAAGGAAAATAAAATTAGTCTAAGGGCATCATTAGTTAAATTTTGAATTCTTATCGTAGAGTAGATTTCTAAGAATTCATCCAGATGTTTATAAGAATCTTCATTGGTATTTCTATAAAAAGATGGAAGCTTCTGGATTGTAGTCGGCTTGATCTCATAGTGGATAGCATGAATTTTAGGTAATTGGATACAAGATGGGTTATAGGTGGAAGGAATAAAGTATTTCTTCATCTGCTTAGGTGGTTTTCTAAAATTTTCAGCCATTTGGTTATCGGGTTTAATATAATTTCAGCCTTTTAATTTTATGGTTGGGTTCAACTAGATTCAGGTAAAGCAATTTTCTACCATGCATGCACTAGTGCAACCCTAACGTGTGGTTCAAAATTTTTTTAAAATTTTTTTTATATTTTTTATTATTTTATTATATTAAAGATTAATTATTTTATTTATTAATTAAATTAAATTAAATTATCATTTTTAATATTTTTTTAGTTAGTTAAATTTAATTTTTTTTATTTTATTTTATTTTATTTTTAGAGGAGAAAGAAGAAGAAAGAAAGAAGAGTTCTAAAGAAGAGGTCCTAAGGAGTCCTAGAATTAAGAAGAGAGAGAAGAATTAAGTTTAATTAGGTTTGATGTTGGTTAGCAATCAAGTTGGTCAATCAATCCTGACTAAAGGTTGTCCTAGATCTAGACAGCTCCTAACTGCCAAGGTCACCTTCAAGCCCTTCAAGTGTAGGATCTGTCGATCAACTAGCTAGGTAAGTGTAAGATCAGTGGGAGTCCCTCCGTTGCTTGCCTTAGACACCAATTATGCTTGGCCAGGTAAGCTAACGAAACCAATTAGAAATACCTTCCTTCGGGCCCAATCGTCCCTGAACCACCTTTCTAGACACCAATCAAATTGACTAACCCTAACCTGCTTCAACTCTTAGGGTTCCTTATCCGATTGAGCTCGAGTTCCTAGGGCTGATGTCTAATTGATTTTAAAATTAAAGGCTTAGGTCAATATAGGATGCTGGTTGGTTATTTGTGGGCCAAGGAAGGATGATCAAATTCCTACCTTATTTTGTTTAATTGGGTTGTGCCTATAATTTGATTTAATATGCATAAAAAATTTTCAATCAAAGGGTTCTATGCAATTTAAACTAGATGTATGCAACTAATTGAATTCTGAAAGGCTTACCTTGCCTCCAGTAATCATCAAAAATAATAATAATAATAATAATATGATGCATGCTCTAAGCAGTTAGGATTTCTAATCTTATCATAAGATTTTTAATTAGATTTAAATAAATATTTTTTAAAATTAATTTAAAAATAAAATAAATAAATAAATAAAATAAAAAGAAAAGAGAACTAGGGTTAGGATTGATCTCACCAAGCAAAATTCCTGGTTCTTTTTGTTCTTTAATCTCTTTTTTTGTAAAATAATAAAAAAATTAGTAAGCAATATTTATAAGAAAATAAAAATTTTATTTATAATTTATTTATAAAAAAATCAAAGAGATCAAAAATTTAATGTCCGTACCTTTTCCGACAATGGCGTCAAAAACTTGGTGCATTTATCAAAATTATTTTTAATTTATTTAAAATAAATTAAAGAAATTAAAATCAAAAATAAAAAATAATCTTCGATAATGATGCCAAAAACTTGATAGAAATGTGATGTTGTCGTTAAGACATCATATTTATCAGTTTAATCCGACTTCTTAAAATAATTAAAAATACGTAGATAGTAGTGAGTCGGGTCGAATCCATAGGAAAAGTAGTATTTTTAGATTTAAAATCTTTAATTTTTGAAAAGAAAAAAAAAAAGAAAAAAGTTTTGAAATCAAAAGTGAAGTCGGAAAATAAAAAGCGAAAATTAAAAGGTGCAGGAATTTAAACTTAGTACTAAGATCTACTAGTTAGATCTTAGTATCTACTTGCAATAAAATAAAAGGTAATAATTTAAAGTATAGAAATTAAATTATAATAAAAATAAAAAGTATGAAATTAAAGAGCATAAAAATAAATATTGCATTAAAAAATTCATAATTTAAATAAAAAAAATAAAACAGAGTGATCTCTAATCTTGGATCGGCATTGGTGGAAAGATGGTATAGAAACCTAGCTCTTCTTCTTGGCACCAATTGCTTTGAAGTAGCCATTAACCTATAGCCTAGCTTCACCATGTACCAAAGCTTCATCTTGATCTGAGATGTTGATTTCTGGAGGCTTGGGGTTCTTTTTATAGAGCTAGGAGAGTTGGATATTTTTTCTGGAGGCAATGTGGGACTAATAGCCTTTATAATCATCAAAATATAAAGAAATTTGAGTAAAATTTTGATTAAAATAGCTCTGATATGAATCTGGTAAGTTTGGTGAAATCTAGCCATTCAATAGGAATCCAACGGTCCAAAAATCATCAAAATCGGATGCGTATCGGCCCAAATCAGGTCGGATTAAATTCTGACTGTCCGATTGCACATTGATGGAGGAAATCTGGCCGCACATCATGCGTCGGAAGTTCGGATCACCATCAGGAGTGTTCTGGACCATCGGATCATCCCCTAGATCGAGCGCTACCGTTGGATGTTGATCTGCGTGAAGTCTGAAGCTAAATCAAATCCGAAAATAACCACAGCCATTTGATCTTGACTACAAGCTACCGCAATCGTTCGATGGTGCAATTACTATTCCTATGGACCACATGGATCAACCGCACCGCACACCATAGCCAATCAATGCCTCTGTTGCCGAGTGAAAAGACCAGATTGCCCTGTGAGCTGTGATAGACTTCTATGGACCCTTTAAGGGTCTAGGTCAGCCACATGTCGCACCATGATTCATCGATTTTTGTTGAGCCGACGATCCATGCCTGGATCATGGACCGACTGATGGCTTCTGTGGTTGAGTCGATGGATTGGCTTGGCTTGGTGGCTTAGCTTGCGGAGCCGACTGAGCCATTTTCTTTTTTTATTTAATTTTTATTTATTTTATTTCTTTAGAAATTTATATCTTTTCCGTTTTAGCTCCGTTTTGCTTGAAACTTATTTCATTGTGATAAAAAAAAAGCTTTTTTCATTAATAATAAAATTTTATTTTTAAATTTTTATTATTTTTAATTATTTTTTTAATTAATAAAGATATTACTTTCTTAAAAATTTGTATCAATTAATTAATAATTCTTAAAAATTAATATGAATTAATTAATAAATTAATATTTTTATTGGTAAATTTATGATACTTATCAGTTGGCCTTATAATCAATACCTACTTTGCCTTGTTAGTGTGCATATGCAATTTGAAGTGCTAATAGTCTTTCGATAATCTAAGTAGGCTGCTAAAAGTCTGACTAACTAATCTACTTCTTTAACTCGTTATATTCATTAGTAGATACTTCTAACTTTTATCACTTTTTCAGTCTATCTTGCTTAAGATTTTTTTCTTGACACATGGTTTAAAAAGTTTTTCTTTTCAAAAGTTTTTCTTACCCCCCAACTTATTCTACATTATCTCAATGGAGAAAGAAAAATAAAGGGTGCAATAAAGGACAGAAAGGAATACACTTGATTTGGTTCAGTCTGGTTCTTTGAAGCTTTGAAATTTGGCTTGAGTTCTCATTGATTTTTCTTTGCAAAATTAAAAAAACACACCAAAGTAGTAAAAAAGCAACAATAAATTATTGAAAAATAAAAAAAAATAAAAATGATCAAAACTGAAAAGAAAAGACACAACCTATCTAGTAGTTCTCAGCTTGACTTTCTTTAAGTTCTGGGCTGAATCAATCCGGTGCCACTTCAATCGGAATACTTTCATGTTTGGTCGAGCCCTCTTTCAATTGAACATTGCTAGCTTTCATAGTCTCAAACCTATTTTCTATAGAATTCTCATATACTGATTTGTCAATAACATCAATTAGAAAATAAGTTTGATTATCATCAGGATGTTTAATAACTTTAAAAGTATTAAAAGTAACTTATTAATCTTAAACTCTAAGAATTAATTTTTCTTATTGAACATCTACTAAAGCTCCTCCAATAGCCAAAAAGGGCCTCCCTAAGATAAGGGGTATATCATAATCTTTTCCATATCAAGAATAATAAAATCAATAGGAAAAATAAACTTGTTTACCTTTACCAAGATATCCTCCACTATACCTCTTGGATATTTGATAGATCTATCGACTAATTGAAGAGTAATAGTGGTAGACTTTCGATTCTCCTTGACCCAGCTTTCTGAAAATAGAAAAAGGCATGAGATTAATACTTGCTTCTAAATCATATAAAACTTTATCAAAACTACAATCACCAATAATGCACGGGATAGTAAAACTCTTTGAATCTTTTAGCTTCCACGATAATTTATTTTGAAGTATTGCTGAGCATTCTTCATTAAAATTTATTCTCTCATGGTTCTTCATCTTTTTCTTATTTGTTAGAATTTCTTTAAGAAACTTGGCATACTTGGGCATTTGAGTGATAGCATCTACAAAAGAAATATTAATATGTAAATTCTTTAAAATTTTAAAAAAGTTAGAAAATTCTTTATCTGGATGCTGTATTTGTCTCTTTGGGAATGGTAGTGGCAGCATATAGGGCTTCACATTTGGATCGGCAAACTTTATACCTAGAGACCATCCATCTGCTGGTTGTTTTGGTGACTAACGAATTTTAGTTGATGGTTCCTTGTTTATAGGTGGCTCTTCAGTCTCTTTCTTCTGATGTGGCTCCTCAAGCTTTTTACCACTTCTTAGGGTGATAGCATTGACTTGCTTTCTTGGATTGGTCTCCGTGTTGCTAGGCAAGGATCCTTGAGGTCTCTCAGAGATTATTTTAGCCATTTGACCTATTTGCATCTCCAAGTTTTGAATTGTTGCTGCTTGATCCTGCGTAAGCTTGGCTTCCAAATTTTTTATAGTTGCTTCTTGATTTTGCATGAATTTGACCATAAGCTCCTTCATGTTGGACTTCTTTTTAGATACTTGGAACCCTGGGGGTGGCCGTTATGCCACATTTAGATTGCTCCACGAGAAATTTGGATGCTGCCTCCACCCTTGATTGTATGTGTTAGAGTAGGAATTATTTTATTGCGGTCTAAAAAAATTACCAACATAATTAGCTGTATCAGTATCTTTAGCAAAAGGATTACTTGTCTAGTAGTTTCTTGTATCGTGTCCTCCTCCACACGGTCACAAGTGATGCTCTAAACATGCATAGCTATTCCCTTCAAGTTGTTGACTTCGGCTCTAAGGGCTGCAATTTCAGCTAGTAAGGTTGGCACGCAATCTACTCCCTGCACAGCTACTGGTCTTCTTGGCATCATGCATTCTATTTACCACTGATAGCTATTTGATGCTATCTCATCGATTAGATCAAAGGCTTCTTCCTCCATTTTTTGATTAATGGTTCCTCCTGTTGCTGCATCAATCATAGAACGATTAGTAGGAGATAAACCATTATAGAAAGTTTATATCTGAAGCCATACGGATAGTTGATGATATGGACATCTCCTCAGTAGTTCCTTAAAATGCTCCTAAGCCTCATATAGTGTCTCCATGTCCATCTGCATAAAAGAAGTGATATCGTTGCACATCTTGATAGTCTTGGAAGGTGGAAAGTACTTGGCTAAGAATTTTTGGATAAGGGCATCCCAAGTTATGATAGAACCTATAGAAAAAGAATGAAACCAACTTTTAGCTTTATCTTATAAAGAGAAAGAAAATAATCTTAATCTAATAGCATCATCCGACATCCCATTAATTTTAAAAGTATCATAAAGTTCAAGAAAGTTAGAAATATGGACATTTGGATCATCATGCATGTGTCCACTGAATTGTATAGTTGATTGAATCATCTGGATCATTGCTAATTTTATTTCAAAGTTGTTTGCTCGCACAGGCGGTCTCCTGATGCTCGAAGCTGCATCGGCTATAGATGGTGTGATATAATTATTTAATGGATGATGTGCCATTCGAATAGCTTCTTGCCGTCCCTCAGTCGCCATATCCAATCCTAAATTGATGTTGTTAGGATCTTCAGCTGCCATGTTCCTTTCTTATTGTATTCTTCTGATGGTCCTTTCAATTTTTGGAACTAAAGGTAGTAAGTCACTATGTCCAATACTTGTCATGCACTAAACAAATCTAGAAATAAAGTAAGAACAAAAATTAAAAATAAAATTCTAAAGTAAAGCTAGGATCAAAATTTTAATATTATTTTAGACACAATCCATGGCAACGATGCCAAAAACATGATGCATGCTAGTCTATAGCTATGGCAAGTACACTAGTCGATCAAGAAATAAAGTAAGTGAGTAGAGTATCATCCCTAGAAGATTGAAAAATAAGTACTGAAAAGCTCTTTCTTATGCTTTATTTAGAAGACTGATTTATGAGAATTAAGAAAAATAGGATGAAATAAAGAAATAATTAAAAATTATAAGAAAATAGAGAGTGTATAATTTTAGGGTTTTAAACTTAAGAGTAATATGTTACTAAGGCAATCGGTTCACCAACTCAATCAATACAATATTCAGATTATTAAGCTAATTTTATTTCATGAGATGGTAGAGTCTCCTAGATTATTCACTATCCTTTGGTCCAGGCATAGCAAAACTATCAATATTTATTAACTATCCTTTGGTCCAGATGTAATTTAAATAAATATCGATGCATTAAGTTTTATGAAATCCTCTAATTAAAATACGCTGCGTCCAAAGTGCACTAAAATTTTTGCATGCATATGAATTTTAAATCAATTCATAATACAAGGTATATAAATCAAGAAGCAATAACATAGACGTACTTGGTCCGTATCATCTATGTTCATCAAATCAATTAGAAGATGGCCAGTAATCTAAAAGCATTAAGATCAGATCTATATACTCCTCATGAATAAAATTTAAAATTTAAAATAAATCATGCTGAATATTGTATCAAAAAGAGTGGCTACACCTTAGTCTTAGTAAAATAAAATTTAGTTCATGATAACAAGATCAAAAATATCAAATAAAATAAAAAGCAAGAAGAAATTAAACTGTTTGTTTGCTGAAATTGATCGTCCGTTGCTCTTAGTGTGGAAAACTTGATGCAGAAGAAAGCCACTTCATGTGCCGATCTTCGAAAGAAAAAAAGAAGAGAAAAGAAAAATAATAAAAATAAAAGCTCTTTCTCTTCTCTCCTTATACCCTCTCTCTGTTTCTCCCTATTTTCTTTTTATTTTCAACTCTCTATTTCCTATTCCTTAGGCTCTCTGTACAGGTTCTCTACTTTTTGATTGGTAGAACGCTTTTTATAGCCTTAAGAGGAAGATTTCTAGTAGGAATCCCCTTAAAACTTACTCCTTAAGCAAGTCAAATAAAGCCCTAGATAATTCTGGCCATTAGATCAGCATCCAATGCATCAAAAATCACTCTAAAATCCTTTATAAAACCCAATTACAGTCAGATCTAACAACAGCCGTCCGATCATCTTGATGATGAAATCTGGACCATCGAATCTCACCCAAAGAATCTCCTATAGCTTAGTTAAAATTGGTAATGTGTCTCCACCATTGGATCTCAATCGGAAGCCGCATCTACCATTCGTCAACACACAGAAGTCGATTGTTCGATCAAAACCCAACTGTCAGTAGCCGTTGGATCATGCCTAATTACTAGAATGCCCTTTATAGACCGTGTGTGAGCCTGGCATTGTGTAGACCGCCGCTTCATTCAGCCAATCAGGACGTGCTCGCCCTTATGAAATCCTCGATATACCCCTTACCTAGGTTATTATAGCGGTCTATGGGATGCGAAAAATCCTAACGTTAGTGCGACGTCAGTGGGGCGTTAATGGATGGTCGGTCTGATTTTGAGTGCGGTCGGACTGGGCTGGTTTGATGAGTCGATTTGAACCGAATCGGTTGACATTTAAATATTATTTATTTTTTACTTTATTTCCTTTGAAATTTAATTTCGAGCTTGTTTGAAGTTCGTTTTACTTGAAACTTATTTCATTTAAACCAGAAAAATAAAATCTTCATATTGGTGTCCTTCTTTTCTACATTAGATTAATGAAAGTATCAATTTCTTAAAAATAAATTAATTTATTTTATAATTTAATACTTTTATTAGAGTATTTTTACCACTTATCAGGTAATGGGGGTGGAGCAACATCGGTGGGCATGGAGAAGGTATAAGAAGAAGAGAGAGGATTGGGGTGCGATCAGGATCAACATTTATCGAGAGAGAAGGAGAGCTATGGTGGGGCAATAGAGGGGTGCAGCGGTAACGATGGACACGTAGAAGATATGAGAATAAGAAGAAAAAAAAAATATTATTTTATAAAATAATAAAAAATATATCATCTATAAATAATAAATAAATAAAATAAAATATAAAAACTAAAAAATATTTATTATGAATATTTATTATTAAAAAAAATTAATAATTATAGATCATAATTATCCATCCTATGCAACGCACAGGTCCTTGACTAGTTTATTAAATAAGGCTTAAGTGAGCTCAATATTGAAATAAGTCCAATCAACTCAACTTCTCAAACTAAGTAGAAATCAGCTCTAGCTGGTATCAAGATTACATAAAGGCATTCAACCTTCAGAGCTTAGCTGAAGCTTGAATCAATGTATAATTAATCTGTATAGTTACTTTAGATAACAACTATTAATTAGTTATGAAATATAATTTTTAATAAAATATTAAATAAATAACTTAGATCGGTAGAGTAAGATGAGGCACCTATTCAAATCTAACTCGGCCAATATAACATCCATCCTGATCCTGAGCCAAAGAATGCATTCTACATCCAAATCTAACCAAATTATAATTTTTCAACCCAAAGTACATCGTGTATTGGTTATGTTAGTATGAATTTGGTGCGTTAGTAAATTGAGAATAATTTGACCTATATCTATAGGCTCAACATTAAAATTTAGGTCATTTTGTACTTGGTTATGGGCTATAATGAAAATGCAGTTGTTGGCTTTTGCCAAGCTGCTTGCATTCTAGTACATAAAATGAAGGTATGCAGTGCAGGATTTCTAGCTCTACTTTCAAAATTTTTTCAAAAATTAGTTAAATATAGTAAAAAATAAAATTAATCTAATTAATTTAGAGTTATTGATCATATCAAAAATCTTACACTTTTCAAGATCTAAATGTGATGTACATGCTTTTAAATTAAAAAAAAATTGCTAGCAGTGAACATTTTACTACTATAGCTATGTGTTCAAAACACGATACCTATGTGGGTAGCCGATCTCTACAATCCAATCACTGCCAGGGAGTTCCACTCATCATGATGTAGCCATACAGTGTGTCTGGCCTCCATGGATCGTCCACATGAGGCCTTGGTCTGATCAACTCCTTCCGAGTGCTAGCTCGACATCGGAATCCTTCAACGGCTGATAACGATCGAACAACTTCAATCTCCATGAGTTTTTGGATGCTCTGGATTGCAAGTAGACATAGAAGAGAGGTAGAGGAGGCACTCCACCAAGTTTCATGAACTCACGACCCTCAGAGATCACAAATCGGAATATCGAACCCTAGGTCAAAACCTTAGGATAGCACTCACCAGACCCTACACCCTTTCTAGTTTGTTTTCTCTAAAAAACTCTCTTTTTTTAATTTTTCATGTCAAGGGGGAAGGCTCATGCATACTTTCTCTCTCCCAAATGGATGTGCACATGCCCGGAAGAGATCTCATTTTATTTTTGAACAAGACCGAGTCTTCTACGCATGGGAGGATAAGAATGAAGTGGTTGTCCATTTGAATTCAAACTCATTTTGAATTCAAATGGTAACCAACCCCTTCTTATCCACCTGAGGCATGAGAAAGGAGGGTGTGTGCCCTCTCTTGCATGGAGAAAACTCATGAGAACTCTTTCTCATGGATTTCAAAATGGGCACAGAAGTGAGGTGGCTCAGGATAAGTATCAAGATAGTTCCTCATTCAAATTTAAATCCCATTCAAATTTGAAAGACCATCCACTAGATATTATCAATTGGGGCATGAGAAACCTGATGCATGCCTTCTCTTGTGCATGGAGAATTTTCATGAGAATCATATTCTCTTATAAATTCAAATTGGTGCAAGAAGATAAAGATGGCGCAGGAAGACTAGTCAAACCAGTCTAAATGGATCTTATCCAATTGAGCTAACCCAATCCAAATTGGTTAAACCCAATTAGACCAGATTAAACCTAATAAATTTAGGCTTAATTATGCACAATTAATTCTTAATAAAATTTAAAATTAATCAAGTCCAACTTCTGATCAAATCAGAGATCAAACCTCATCGGCGATTAGGTCATCTCATAACTTAATCGGGTCAAACCCAACTGAATCCAATTTAATTGGACTTGAACTAAAAATCATTACTCAATCAAATTGAGTTAATTAAAGATCAAATTACTAATTAAACCACTCATAAATATAGAGACCAAATTTGGTGGGTATCCGGGCAACAGAGTCCCATCAAAATGATACTCCTGATCGAAGAGTCTCAATCTAGTGGGACTTTTGATCCCAGTGTCCCAAACAAGTGAAACTCATGATCATAGAGTCCTAGACTAGTAAGATTCTCGATCATAGAGTCTCAGATAGATAGGACTCAGAGTCTCAGCTCAGTAGGACTCTCGATCGAAGACCTTCAATCTAGTGGGACTCTTGATCATAGAGTCTCGGTCTAGTAGGACTCTTCATCAGCCATTAGATTAGGTAGGAACCCCTAATATGCGTGATCCCATAGGCTCGAACCTAAACTGGTAGCATAGAAATCACATCCTGCACTAATCGAAGTGATCATCTAGTAATGATACCAGATGTCCGAATAGGTTGAATAGTCGCAATCGCAACATTCAGAACCTACGTAAATATGGTTACCGCATAATTCATCCCTTTGATCTCAATGTATAGGATGACTCAAAGTTAAACTATTAGTCCCGAAAGGTACATCCAAATCATGTCTCAAAGTAATCAATCCTGTGATCCATCACTAGGACTACCCTGGTGAAGGATTTGCTAAATTAAAACATAATTGAACATAGGTTCTAAAACTAGGAGTGGCCAATCCCATCTTGATACACACACCATCTTCTCAAGTACTTGACTATGCCTAGAAATCTTTCATCACTGAATTAGAAATTCAACTAGTCTAGCACCAAAGCATAGTGAGTTGCTTGGAAGTCATCTGATGATCTCGGATCAGAGGGACACTTATATCCATATTCTATCAGAGCAAATCTTGATAGTATAAAAGCTCCAAAATCGATCACATTCAGTGCAGATGTATCCTTACATCTCACCTGCATGCCATATCAGTGTCTCCACACTCCTTGGTTAAGAGGATAACTAACTTATATGTCACACAATAACCTATACTTGATATGTTCTCCAAATACTCTTGGCTGCCCACCAAATACCAAACCATAATCCCTTATTCCATGCAGATATCTCAATATCCATTTCAATGCTTTCCAATGATCCTTCCTAGGGTTAGCTATGTATCTACTAACCATGCTCACAGCATGTGCTATATCTGATCTATAGCACACCATAATGTACATCATACTACCTACAGCATTTATATAAGGGACTCATTTCATATACTCTCTCTCCTCTTCTGACTGGGAGCACTGTAACTTGAAAAGAGACATATGGCTCAATAATAGCGTCTCTACAGATTTGGCCTTCTCCATCCCAAACCTCTCCAGAACCTTCTGGATATACTTTCCTTATGACAAATGGAGCACTCTTATGCACCTATCTCTGCAAATCTCCATTCCAAGAATTTTCTCAGTTGGACCCAAATCTTTCATCTCAAATTTAGATGATAATGCCCTTTTCAATCTTTTAACAGCATCCATGCTTCTACTGGCTACGAGCATATCATCTACATACAATAACCGGTATAGGGCATCCTCCTCATCTACATCCTTGACATAGACACAATAATCATGTTCACATCTACTGAAACCCAGGCTCAAGTCAAAGCTATCAAACCTTCGATACTACTGATGAGGGGATTGTTTCAAGCCATACAAAGACTTTCTGAGTAAACACACATTTTCTTCCTATCCCATCTCCATAAAATCATCTGGCTGCTTCATGTAGATTCTTTCCTCTAAAGTCCCATGAAGGAAGGTCATCTTCACGTCCATCTGTTCTAATTTCTTGTTATGTTGTGCCACCAATGACAACAAAACTCGAATAGATGTATGATGCACCACAGGAGGAAAAATTTTTGTGTAGTCAATCCTTTTCCTTTGTAAGTATCCCTTTGCAATCAGCCTTGTTTTGAATCTGACTCCACCTTGTTCTGAAGGTGCTTATTTTTTTGTGAACACCCACTTTGAGCCAATAGGTCGAGCATCCTCTGGGAGATCCACCAGCTGCCATGTTTGATTCTTCTCAAGTGATTCCATGTCCTCCATCATGGCCTACATCCATGAATCATGATCCTCACTCTCCATGGCCTCTACATAATTCTCTAGATCTCCATTAGTAGTGATGAGTGCATAGGAGATAACCTCATCAATGCCATATCTGATTGGTCTCCTAATAGTATGCCGACGATTGTGTAAAGCCACTACCACTGGTACATCTCTACCTGATGTCTATGGCTGCTCCTGCACATCAGTCTGAACTGCCAGCCCTCCATACTGATTTTCAATCTGAGATAATATTTTCTGTCCAACTCCACCTCAATAGGAACACTTCTGTAAGTGGGTGTAACCTGCATGCCATCATTCTCTGAATGGCCATCGTTGTTCATCTTTGTTTTTCTAGTTTCATCAATCTCTGACCTCCTCAAGATGCTCTTCTCATCAGAGATAACATCCTTGCTGATCACTGGCTTCTGTGCCTAAGAGTCCCATAGTAGTTACCTCTTGACTCCTTGTGGATACCCTATGAATGTCATCTTTTGAGATTTTGGATCCAATTTGCTCCTCGCGGTTGCCTTCACATGTGCATAGGCTGTGCATCTGAAGACTTTCAGGTGGCCAAGCTCCACCTTCTTTCCACTTCAAACCTTCTCTGGAATGCCTCCATTTAGCTTGTAATGAGGGGACCTATTCACAAGAAAATAAGAAAAAATTAGAGCATCGCCCTGAAAGAACTTTGGAAGTGATGTCTGCAGCCTCAAACTCCGTGTCTTCTCGGTCAGTGTCCAATTCATCCTCTTCATGATACCATTCTATTGGGGAGTCATCATCACGATGTAATGGCATTTGATACCATTTTTCTTATAGTACCTCTTAAATTTTAGGCTAGTATACTCCCCTCCATTGTCCAACCTCAAACACTTTACCTATCTCCCTAACTCCTCTACTTTAGCTCTCCAGACTCTGAACTGGGCAAACATCTTTGATTTTTCTTTGATCAGATAAACCCATACCTTCCTTGAGAAATCATCAATGAAAGTAACAAAGTATTTTGCCCCACCTCTAGCTGATATAGGAGCTGGTCCCCACACATCTAAGTGTACTAAATTCAGCACTTCCTCGCTGTGCTTGATACTTTTGGCAAACTTCATCCCATATTGTTTGCCAAAAATACATGGCTCACAAAGATCTATGCCTTCCTTCTTCAGGGCTAGGATCATACCTCTTTTGCTTAGTTCTGTGAGCCCACGGTCATTCACATGATCCATTCGATAGTGCCACAGTCAATATAAAATCTGCTCCTCCTATGCCGCTGCTAGCAACTCTGCACTATTTTTTACCACTGAGCCTTCCATTCTGTAAAGATTGTTGCTCAATCTTTTATCTCTCATCACCACCAAAGCTCCATTAAAAATTTTCAGACATCCACTCCTAGCCTGACTACTAAAAGCATAACCCTGCTCCTCCAAGTAGCCCAAAGAAATCAAATTCTTTTTTAACTCTGATGCATGCCTGATATTTGATAATGTACAAATGATCCCATCATACATCCTCATCCTGATAGAGCCAACTCTAGCTACTTTGCATGGGTGATCATCTCTAAGGCTGACACTTCCACCATCGGCCTTCTAGTAGGTAGCAAACCACTTCCGATGAGAAGTATAGTGGTGCGAGCATGCTGAATCTAATATCCACATAGTATCACACTCTGTGGATCCATCTAATACAACTTACCGATCTTCTCCATTGCTCATGGAAGCTATACCATCTTCCTTGCTGGCCTTCTCTTTTTCTGATCTCAAAAGGGGACAATCTCTCCTTAGGTATCCAAGCTGATGAAATTTATAATATTTCAATGTCTTCTTCCTCTGATCGCGAGACTTTGACCTATCCTTGGATTTTTCTCTTGTCTTCTCCTTTGATCTTCCCTATCTTTCATTCACAGCCAAGATCTCAGACTTAGGATCTCTCTTGTAGATATTCTCCCTTTGCTCATTTGGTCTGAGCATACCAACAACCTCTTCATAGTTTAGGATCTTCTTTTCATAAACTAAAGTTGTTATGAGACCATCATACAAACTTGGGAGAGAACATAATAGCAACAATGTTCGATCCTCCTCATCGATCTTCACATCCAAACTCATCACCTCAGAACACACCTGATTAAACCTTTGGATATGTGCAACAATATCTCCACCTTCGATCATCCTCAGACTATACAGCTATTTCTTCAACCACAGCTTGTTCGTCATGTTCTTCCCCATGTATGTGTTCTCCAGTCTCTCTCAAAGCCCCTTTATCGTAGTCTCTATGCAGTCCTTGGGCAAAACCTGATTGGCCAAGCACATCCAGATTGTGCTAAAAGCAATTTCCTCTAACTCTTTCTAATCCTCAGTACTGATCTTTTCTGACCTTTCTTTTGTCAAGACCTTGTAGATCCTCTGCTGAACCAACAAGTCCTTTACGTTTTGCTGCCATAGAGTAAAGTTCCCCTTGCCATCGATCTTCTCAAAATCCACCTTGAATCCACTTGATCTCATGACTTCAAATAAGTCAAGAACAGATCCCTAACATCCTTGACGATCACACACACCAGCAAAACGATCCTTCAAAGAAGATCTAACTAGCCCTAGATCCTCTTTCCAAACTTCTGTATTATCGTTCCTCCGTGTAAACAATCTCCACCTCAATCTAGAGACAACCACGAAGCAAACTAGAAATTTTTAGGATAAAATCTGGTGCAACAGATCCTAGATATAGTAAACCCTAAGTGTCTTCCTTGCTTCCATGCAACACCACTCTGATACCAAATATTGGAAATATGTGCTCTTTCCACATGGATCGACGTGACCACTGATGATTAGCCAAGCAACAAGAAAGTACATCTTAGAGATCTCTGTGAAAGCATGATCAAAAAAATGAAGAAATAGAGAAAAAGAGAAGAAGAGATTTTCGAAGAAAAAGAGCTTTTATTCAGTATATTTTAGCACTCTTACAATCTTGATCTATTTTCAGTATATATACTTTACAAAGGATCAAGCCCAAGCTCATAGAAAAACTCTTCAAGTCCAAACAACCCACGTACATAAAATAATAACCCATAAAAACTGAGTTGGCCTAGTTTCAGACTGAGCCGACCTAGTTGTGTACCATGCCAACAGTCCAAAAATGTTGTTCTCTATCTAAATTTTTCTCTGAGACCTAGCCGACCCAATCCTGGACTGAGCTGACTCAGTTTTGCTCAGTCTCAGAGTGAGCTGGCCCAGTTTTTGAACTTTACTATTGAGACTGATTCTTCTTCCGACTCACTTCCATCTTTCCATGATCTATCTTCTCATATTTTCAAGACTTGAGAGTGCCACTTCTGAGCTCACATGACAAACATTATCATCCTTGATAACAACGTATCATTTGGTCATAAATATATTTAAGGACTAAATGATAAATCCTTCTTTGTCGATTCTAAATAGTCCTAAGGACTTCACCATAACATAAGAGTTTATTAAAAGATGAAGAAATTTATGATAAAAAATATCAAAATAATTTTTATTTATTTATAATTCATATATAAATATAAATATTTAGCTCAACTATCAATAGGATGATGATTGGCTTTAAGATACTATACTCGATAATCTCCCACTTGGATTAAAGCCAATCAGTGTAGTATCTAATATCCATCTTTGACTTGATGTCATCGAACTCCTTCATCATAACAACTTTAGTGAATGGGTCAGCCAGGTTCTCCTTTCTGTTGATCTTCTAAAGGTCGACATTATCTTGATCCATGATCTCCCAAAAAAGATGGTAACGGTGCAGAATATGCTTCGTCTGCTGGTGTGTCTTCAGTTTCTTTGCTTGAGCAATGACTCCAGAGCTATCATAGTAGAGCAGAACTGGACTATTAAGAAAGAGTGCTAGTCTGAGCTCGGTGATGAACTTTCTCAACCATACTACTTCTTTGGCAGTATCTGATATAGTGACATACTCCATCTTACAAACTAAGTCGGCCAAGGTGTGCTGCTTAGAACTCTTCCAGTAGATAGCTTCACTATTAAGGATAAATACATATCCCAACAAACTCTTACTATCATCATGATTAGACTGGAAACTAAAATCTATAAACCCTACAAGTTTCAAGTCCGACTCATCATAAACAAGCCACTGATCCTTGGTATTTCTTAAATACGTTAGAATGATTTTAACAACCTTCAAGTTATTCTTTCCTAAATCAGATTGGTATCTACTCACTACTCCTAGTGAGTATGCCACATCTGCTCTCATATATATCATGGCGTACATGATGAAATCTGCTACCAAAGTATATAAAATTCTACTCATATCCTCTCTCTCTCGAGGTGTTGTCGGATAATCCCTCTTTGAGAGAGAATTTTTATAGCCTATCGATAGATAGCCTTTATTAAAATTCTCCATGTTGAACCACTTTAGCACAGTATCAATATACGTGGACTAGGATAATCCAAGCAACCTCTTAGATTTATCTCTATGGATCTTCATCCCTAGGATGTAGAAAGCTTCTCCTAGATCCTTCATGGAGAATAATGATGACAGCCAGATCTTTATTTCTTGTAATATAGAGACATCATTCTCGATTAAGAGAATATCATCCACATACAATACTAGAAATACAACTGCTGGACCATTACTCTACTTATATATGCAGGGCTCTTTTTCATTCTTAACAAAACCATACGTCTTGATCATCCTATCAAAACATAGGTTCCAACTCCAAGATGTCTACTTTAAACCATAAATAGACCTTTGAAGCTTGCACACCTTAAACTCATCTATGGATGTGAATCCTTCAGGTTATATCATATACACCTCTTCATCCAGCTCTCCATTCAAGAAAGTTATCTTCATATCCATCTACCAAATTTCATAGTCTAAATGGATAGCTATCGCAAGCATGATCCGAATGGACTTGATCATTACTACAAGAGAAATGTCTCATCATAGTCTATACCATAATGTTGACGATATTCCTTGACAATCAGATCAACTTTATAGGTCTCTACCTTCTTATCTGCATCCCTTTTCCTCTTGAAGATTCATTTACACCCTATGGATTTTATCCTTTCAGATGGATCAATCAATGTCCGTACATCATTGACCTTCATGGACTCTATTTTGGATTTCATGGCCTCAAGCCATTTCTCAGAGTCGGGTCTTTGCATTGAATCCATGTAAGTGATCGAATCCTCATCATTCTCATCGAGTTTGACAGGATTATCATCTCGAACCAAGAAATCATAGTATCTATCTGATTGACGTGGTGCTCTATCAGATCGCCTTAAGGGTGCAGATTAATTGGGCTCTGAATTTAATCTAATTAAATTTGGTTTAGGCTTAGGAACTTATGTCGATTTTTTCACCTATCGAACTTCCTTAAATTCAATCTTTGAGGCATTAGTTCCTTCACCAAGGAACTCCTTTTCTAAAAAGATTGTTTAAGGATGATAAATATTTTTTGCTCATCAGCTAGGTAGAAGTAATATCCTTTGATATTTTTTGGATACTCTATAAAATAACACTTGTCAAACCTTGGTCCAAGTTTGTCCGTTACCAAATATTTGACATAAGCCGGACACCCCTAAATCCTAAGGTGTGAGGGTATAGGCTTATGCTCTATCTATATCTCATATGATATTTTGGCAATAGACTTAGAATACTATTTAGAAGGTAATAAGCCGACTCAAGTGCGTATCCCCAAAAGAAGATAGGTAGACTGGCAAATCCTATCATGGATCGAACCATGTCCATGTTAGGATTTGTGGTGCTCCTAAGCCTTGGGATGCCATGGGAGGAGCTAGGATGTTGGCTTCGAAAGACTAGGATGGGTGTGAGTCCTAGGGCTAGGATAGGAGTTGTCCTAGGGTGAAGACTGAAGGAAAATCCTGATTTCCCGATCCAGGTTCGTTCAGATTTGATCAGATCAAGAGATATATTTCAAAAATTTTTCTCTTTGATCTATATCAGATCTGGGATGTCTTAGATCTAATTCTTATTATTTTAATAAATAAAATAAAATAAGGATAAACTAAATCAAATTTAATTTACCTGATTTGGGTAATCCTATTACCCATTGATGATCCTATTTGCAGCGGAAGGTTCTGGATCTAGCCACGCAAGCGCCTGGCCTCTACCGATATCCACTTAGGCTAGATCTGGAGATCCTCTTCTTCTCTATCATGTCTCCAAAAATCAGATCTGGATCTGATCTAGAGGATCTTCAAAACTTCTTTTGAAGATCAGCAGTCGTCCTTTGCAGCAGTGCAGCCTTCTAGCTTTGAGTCGCCTTTCTTTGATCTGGATCGCACCAACCAAGGTCCAAAACTCCTTTTGGACGTGGAGAGCAAGGGGAGAAGGTGGGTTTGGCATTGAGGAAGAGGGGAGAGGTAGCCTTGGGGTGTGAGGAACTGTGATTCAATCATCTCATGTGAATCTGAGTTGGGCGCAGGGTCTTATTTATAGACTGAGCTGTGATCCAACTCCTCTTCTTCCCAACCAATCACAACTCTTTGTGAAATCAGATCTAAATCTGATTGGTGGGAATAGAGTCCCCTTGGATTCCTCCTTAGAGGGTGCCTAAGACCAGTCAAAGTTGGTTCTTAGGAGAACTCTAATTGGAATCCAAAAAGGAGATGGAGTCCTTATCCAACAAGGACTCCTAGGCGCCTCCAACTTGGGCACACGCCTAGGGTGGCGTGCGCCCTCCTCCTTGCCAGGTTCTGGCAAGGGGACAAGGCCCCCACCAGCTCTCCAATAGGTGCATGACATGTGGTCAAAAGTCAAAGTGTCAATGGTCAATGTTTGACCAGTCAAAGGTAGACTTTTGACCAAAGTCAAAGAACAAGAAATGGCAGGTGACCAAAAATGGCAGGTAATGTCTTACAAAATAAGACAACCTTTTCTGACTTGGACAACCTCCAGTCAGACCATATGAAGGCCTCTGATTGAGCACAAACTCCTTTGGCTCAGTCAGGACAACTTATTTATGATAGTAAAAGAAGAACGTTAGGTTCAATCGAGTGCTAGCACGATTTTCCTTGAACCTAATTGAATCTCATTCAGATCAATTGAACTAGATCAGTTCAATTGATGATCACCAGATTCAAACCCTTGTTTGTGTGACCCAGTTAGGTTCAGTTCTGTATGGTAATGGGATATGTCATGATCTCTATCATCGACATCATCGAAACTCCTTTCGATGGATCAGAACTCTTCTGATTCGAACAGCTAGAATGATCGATCATCTAAATCATTCTAATTGCTCCCAAAATCCACCAGTGACACCTAGCAGTATATGGTGGCAACCCATCAGAGCTGAATGTGAACCTCTTGGTGCAGCTACCTGTGTGATTAAGTTCTTCTATCTTGAGCCCCGATCAGATTAGGGTTAAGGTGAACTCGTCAAACCCTAGTCTCTGTCATATGATGTAATCATTCGATTCGAGTCCGATGTGAAAATCTAAATAGAAACTCTTTCTATTATTTCACTCTGCCATGGCCATGGGACTTCTGGACTTGATTCTCATGATCATCATAGGGCTGCTCCTCTACCACCGAGGTAGATAGATTCCATCTTGATGCAATCCAGTTCCTACAATGAACATGCTATAGCCAACATACACCTCAGGGTTCCATATGGCTAGGAGACCGAGTAATGGTGTAGTCAAACTATAACACCCTCAAGGTGAACTGCCGATGCACCTCAGGTCAAAGAACCAGACACACTACTGCAGCATCGAGTCAGTCATTGACGAGAAGGTAGACTCCCTAATGACTACTCGAGGTGGTCACGCTCAGTGCCCTCGTTCTCTAACGAGTACCTGTACTCTCGCTCCGGTGTCTCCACACCGTAGACTCAAGACTCATCTACTAAAGAGAAGCGATTGTACACCAACCTTCCGGATCAATCACCATCCTCGTGATGATCCTATGGTCGGGAGCATTTTATGAGTTAATAATGATTATTCATGTCTTAAATTTTCAACTCTTGAAAATATGAATTATCATTACCATTAACTCAAAGGATGTATCACAGACACTAAATACACATATGTGATAGAAAATAACCCATTTTATTGATTTATAGTCAAAATTATAATTTTGCCCCTAGAAGTGTATTACAAGTGTCAGCCAATTCTGGCTTCTAGGGCACATATATCTAACAATCTCCCACTTATCCTAAAGCCAATTGGCTACAAGTCTAAGTCCCATCTTCTCAAGGTGGGCTTCGATCTTCTGCTGGCCCAACGGCTTTGTAAGTGGGTCTGCCACATTATCTATGGAGTTGACTCTCTTGACCTCGACGTAACCCTTCTCGAGGTAATCGCGGATGAGGTGGTATCGCCGCTCAATATGCTTGGATTTCTGGTGAGACCTCGGCTCCTTAGCAAGGGCTATGGCGCCATTGTTGTCGCAGTATAGAGGAATGGCATCTGATGGCATTACTCCAATTTCTGCAGCAAACTTCTTGTACCAGAATGCTTCCTTCGCAGCCTCTGATGCAGCGATATATTCTGCTTCCATGGTGGAATCTGCTATCACCGTTTGCTTGGAACTCTTCCAGCTGACAGCACCACCATTGCACACAAACAGACTCCCAGATGTCGACTTTCGATCATCTATATCGGACATGAAATCCGAGTCTGTGTATCCCTGGACTTGGAGTTCTCCGTTACCAAAGACCAACATCATATCCTTAGTTCTTCTTAAGTACTTAAGGATACATTTCATAGAAGTCCAGTGTTCTTCACCTGGATTTGACTGATATCTGCTTGTGACACTCACAGCATGGGCTATATCAGGTCGTGTACATAGCATGGCATACATGAGGCTCCCTATTGCAGAAGCATAAGGGATCTTGCTCATGCATTCTATTTCCTCAGGTGTGCTAGGGCACATCTTCTTGGAAAGATGAATACCATGTCTGAAGGGTATTAATCCCCTCTTAGAGTTTTCCATACTAAACCTCTTTAGTACTTTCTCTATGTACATCTTCTGTGAAAGTCCTAGCATCCTATTCGGTCTATCCCTATAGACCTTAATTCCTAGAATAAAGGATGCTTCACCTAGGTCTTTCATGGAGAATTCCTTGGACAACCATAATTTGACTGTTGTCAACATGGGAATATCATTCCCAATAAGGAGGATGTCATCCACGTACAATACGAGGAAGACAACAGCGCTCCCACTGATCCTTTTGAAAACACACGGTTCCTCTTCATTTTTGATGAAACCAAACTTTTTGATCACATCATTGAAATGAGTGTTCCAGCTCCGAGATGCTTGCTTAAGTCCATATATGGACCTTTGCAGCTTGCAAACCTTGTGATCAGTATCACTGGATGTGAAACCTAGCGGCTGTTCCATATAGATATCTTCCTCAAGATATCCATTTAAGAATGCCGTTTTCACGTCCATTTGCCATATTTCATAATCGAAATAGGCTGCAATGGCAAGCAATGTGCGGATGGATTTTAGCATAGCCACTGGGGAAAAGGTATCCTGATAGTCAATGCCTTCGCATTGACTATAACCTTTTGCCACTAGTCTAGCCTTGAATGTCTCCACATTTTCCCATCTGCACCAATCTTTCTCTTGAAGATCCATTTACACCCAATAGGTACTATACCTTCTGGTGGATCTACCAAGGTCCAGACTTGGTTTGAGTGCATCGAGTCAATTTCTGACTGCATTGCCTCTAGCCATTTCTCGGAGTCGATATCTGATATCGCCTCGTTGTAGGTTTTGGGATCATCACCATGAGCACCATTACCTACGAGGAACATTTTCTCTACTTCCTCTGAAATAATACCTAAGTATCTTTCAGGGGGACGGAAAACTCTTTTCGATCTACGAGGTGGAGGAGGTAGTGTTCTTATTGGCTCAACCTGATTTGGTTCCAATTGGTCCTTAGCTCATTGTACTTGTGAGACTTTCTCATCAAGCTTAATCTGCTTTCCAATGCCACTATCTTGAATAAACTATTTTTCAAGAAAGATGGCATGTCGACTCACAATCACATTGTGGTCTTCTGGAATGTAGAAATAGTATCCTAATGACTCTTTAGGATATCCTATGAATCGAGCTCTAAAGGACCTAAACTCTAACTTGTCCGCTTGTTGTCTTTTGACATGAGCCGGACAACCCCAAATTCTGAGATGACTCAGACTTGGTTTCTTACCGTGCCATATCTCATACGGTGTGGTAGGAACGGTTTTAGAGGGAACCCTATTCAGTAGATAGATTGAAGTTAACAATGAGTGTCCCCAAAGAAAATCAGGGAGGTCTGTGAAGCTCATCATGGATCGAACCATATCCAATAGGTCCGATTTCTCCATTCTGAAACCCCATTGAGTTGAGGTGTTCCTGGTGGAGTCCATTGAGAGACTATGCCATTTTTCCTTTAGATAGTCTAGGAATTCCCGGCTAAGGTATTCACCTCCTCGATCTGATCGAAGAACCTTAATGGGTTTTTTAGTTTGTTTTTCTACTTCATGTCTGAATTCTTTGAACTTTTCAAAAGCTTCAGACTTGTGTCTCATAAGATACACATACCCATACCTAGATAGATCATCGGTAAAGGTAATGAAGTAGACAAAATTGCCTCTAGCCGGCACATCAAATGGGCCGCACACATCAGTATGTACTAGGGCAAGGAGATCTGTGGCCCTCTCCCCATGTCCAACAAAAGGGAGTTTAGTCATTTTGCCTTGAAGACAAGATTCGCAAGTTGGATATGACTCGAAAGTTAATGGACTCAATAGCCCATTTTTCTCCAATTTGTTGATCCTATCTTCTACTATATGACCTAATCTCAGGTGCCATAGATATCTATCGTTTGGACTATCCCTAGGTCGTTTGGCATTCACATTTTGCTCGAATAATGAGCATACCTCCAGAAGGACCTTCCTTCTTATTCTTCAGGGTGGCCAGGTAAGTAGGGCAGTTCCGCTTCCAATGGCCGTCGCTGTTGCAATGGAAACACTTTCCTTTGACATCGGCCTTTTTTTTCGGCTCTGCCTTCTTCTTCTTTATTCCTTCCACCTTCTGCTTTTTCGCAGACTTCTTTTTCTTTCCATAAGACTTTCTTTTGGAAGAAGTCTATTCCATAGCAAGAACTGAGCCTTTAGAACCTTTCATAGAAAGCTCAACGGTAACCAGCATATTCATTAATTCGGCCAAGGAATTTTGAAGTTTATGCATGTGGTAATTCATGATGAATTGCCCATATGCATCAGTCAAGGATTGCAGAATAATATCGTTCTGTAGGTCCAAGTCTAACTTCACACCTAGCTTCTCAAGCTCTTCCATGTCCTTGATCATTGTTCAGACAGTGATCTTGGACTGACTGCCCATCACGCATCTTAGCCTTAAAAAGTTGTTTCGTGACTTGATACTTGGCTGCGTGCGACTCTGTTCACCAAACATCTCCTGCAGGTGAGCCAACATTTGGCGAGCAGTCCCGATATCTTCATGTTGGCACTGGAGCTCATCAGACATCGAGCCCAACATGTAATATCTGGCCTTATTATCTTCATCTATCCATTTCTTCAGAGATGCTCTCTATTCAATGGATGGACGGGCTGGTAAGGTGGGAGGGTCCTGGTCCAATACATGGGTTAACTTCTCGGAACCCAAAACTATTTTGTAGTTCCTGAGCCAATCTTTATAATTGGGTCCAGTCAGTCTATGTGTGTCCAGGATACGTGCCAATGGGTTGGACGCAGACATTTTCCTGTAGAGAGTCAAAGATTCTAGTTAGATACTTTAATTATGACTTGACCAATTTATTTAGAAATTTTATTTTTAAACAAATTAGCTCCCACTATTTTCTTGGATCCCTACACTCCCTCTGTAGAGATGCAAAAATATCCATGATTAATGATTTCTAGTGGGTGGTGCGGTCTCACCAACTGACTCATCACCTCACCTAACAGTTATTGGTGATGGGTTAGCCAATGAGTGAACAACTCTTGTTCAATGATTCTCTAATCATGGTGCACCCAAACTTGGTCTCTAATTCATGAATCTCACCGTATCCTAGAATATTGATCCACTCCTTAGTTAAGTCAGACCCACCATTTGCATAGACTGGATTCCTAATTGAGTCTCTCACCGTATCCAAAATATTGAGCCCAACTCATCCTCCAGCCCATAGCATCCAATGCCTAATAGACATGGTTGCATCTTTTTGGTGCAACTGAGCCACTGTATCCAGTCGAGAACAATCAACCCTGGGAAGGGCCCGCACATCTACAATGGTGGAAGACCTCAGACTTAATCTTTTCTTAGGGAGAATTGATTCAGGTCTCATTAAACTAGACTTGTCATAGTCATAACAATTATGACTAACCTAGTGGAATGGGTTAGCTCGGATTATTGACCACCTCAGATCAGAACTGTGTCAACAGATATGGCCAGGTAAGTGAGACCAGTGGAAGGAATATGCCATTAACTCGTACAAGAACGCATTCAGGTCGAGTAGCTTCCAATTAAAAATCAGTCGATCGTATGTGCCAAACTTACCTTAGACACCAAATTATTGAGTCAGAACCAATTGGGTTAGCCTACAATCCAGACTCTAACCTCTGAGCCTAATTAGGTCTTGCTTGATCGTGACTCGATCTTGACCCAGACTTAATCCTATTAGGCTGGTCAATTTAAGCATTGTTGATCCCATCTAACCAACTCTTGATTCGATTTGATCAACCGCTTAGACCTAATTGAGCTACCCAAGCCGAACCCAGTATTATGAATATGTCTTAGATCTAAAATTCTCAATTTTAGACCTAATTGATATTTCATAATCTTAATTTTTAATTAAGTAGGGTTCATAAACAAAATATGCACAATAAATCCTAGGGTTTCAGGATCTAGGGTTTTGCAGAAAGTAAGTTTTGGATTTCTGATTAAGGACGAACATGCAGCACCCCTACACATCATAAGAACATCCCATCGAATGAGAAGAGAGGGCCTTTAAATCCTTCTTTATTCTTATGACCGGACGGCCAAGAGGAACGCCTTAATCAGGAACATGCAATACTATCAAAATAGTTTTAGATCTATATCATATATCTCATATATAAATCAGATCTAATCATGGCATATTTTGCATACATCTCATGTATCAAATCATGCATGTTTCTAGATCTAAATTATCTCATAATAATCTAAAAAATTAGATTTAAATTGATCTAATCAAAATAAATTCTAATCTAGACAACTATGTAGAACTATTCTACAACTAGTCTAGACATGCATCAATCATATCTCATATGATGTTAAAATTAAATAATTTTATTTACTATTTTTTAGATGTTATTATAACACTTATAATATCAAAAAATAGTAAATAAAAAGATCTAAAATATGATTTAATCAGATTAAATCAAAAACATGCAAGACTATTCTATAGAACTATTCTATTTTAGAACTAGTCATGCATATTTCCTAATCTTAGATCCAAATCATTTAATTTTAATTTTTTCTGATTTCAGATCTGATCACATCTCATGTGACATCTAAAATCATTTATTTTCTAATTAAAATAAATTTAAAATCAGATCTAAATAATTTAGAACCTTGGCTCTGATACCAGTTGAAGGAAAATCTTGATTTCTCGGTCCAGGTTCGTTCAGATATGATCAGATCAAGAGATATATTTCAAAAATTTTTCTATTTAATCTATATCAGATCTGAGATATTTTAGATCTAATTCTTATTATTTTAATAAATAAAATAAAAATAAATTAAATAAAATTTAATTTACCTGATTTGGGTAATCCTATTATCCGTTGATGATCCTATTTGCAGTGGAAGGTTTTGGATCTAGCCACGCAAGCACCTGACCTCTATCGGTATTCACTCAGGCTAGATCTAGATATCCTCTTATTCTCTATTACATCTCCAAAAATTAGATCTGAAGGATCTTCAAAACTTCTTTTGAAGATCAGCGATCGTCCTTTGCAGCAGTGCAGCCTTCTAGCTTTAACTCGCCTTTCTTTGATCTGGATCGCACCAACCAAGGTCCAAAACTCCTTTTGGATGTGGAGAGCAAGGGGAGAAGGTGGGTTTGGCATTGAGGAAGAGGGGAGAGGCAGCCTTGGGGTGTGGGGAATTGTGATTCAATCATCTCATGTGAATTTGAGTTGGGCACAGGGTCTTATTTATAGACTGACTGTGATCCAACTTCTCTTCTTCCCAACCAATCATAACTCTTTGTGAAATCAGATCTAAATCTGATTGGTGGGAATAGAGTCTCCTGGATTCCTCCTTAGAGGGCGCCTAAGATCAGTCAAAGTTGGTTCTTAGGAGAACTCTAATTGGAATCCAAAAAGGAGATGGAGTCCTTGTCCAACAAGGACTCCTAGGCGCCTCCAACTTGGGCACATGCCTAGGGTGGCGTGCGCCCTCTTCCTTGCCTAGGTTCTGGCAGGAGGATAGGCCCCCACCAGCTCTCCAATAGGTGTGTGACATGTGGTCAAAAGTCAAAGTGTCAATGGTCAACATTTGACCAGTCAAAGGTAGACTTTTGACCAAAGTCAAAGAATAAGAAATGGTAGGTGACCAAAAATGGCAGATAATGTCTTACAAAATAAGACAACCTTTTCTGACTTGGACAACCTCCAGTCAGACCATATGAAGGCCTCTGATTGAGCACAAACTCCTTTGGCTCAGATAGGACAACTTATTTATGATAGTAAAAGAAGAACGTTAGGTTTAATCGAGTGCTAGCACAATTTTCTTGAACCTAATTGAATCTCATTCAGATCAATTGAACTAGATCAGTTCAATTGATGATCACCAGATTCAAACCCTTGTTTGTGTGACCTAGTTAGGTTCAGTTCTGTATGGTAATGGGATATGTCATGATCTCTATCATCGACATCATCGAAACTCCTTTCGATGGATCAGAACTCTTCTGATTCGAACAGCTAGAATGATCGATCATCTAAATCATTCTAATTGCTCCCAAAATCCACCAGTGACACCTAGCAGTATATGGTGGCAACCCATCAGAGCTGAATGCGAACCTCTTGGTGCAGCTACCTGTGTGATTAAGTTCTTCTATCTTGAGCCCCGATCAGATTAGGGTTAAGGTGAACTCGTCAAAACCCTAGTCTCTGTCATATGATGTAATCATTCGATTCGAGTCCGATGTGAAAATCTAAATAGAAACTCTTTCTATTATTCACTCTGCCATGGCCATGGACTTTTAAAGGACTTGATCTCATGATCATCATAGGACTACTCCTCTACCACCGAGGTAGATAGATCCCATCTTGGATGCAATCCAATTCCTACAATGAACATGCTATAGCCAACATACACCTCAGGGTTCCGAATGGCTAGGAGATCGAGTTAATGGTATAGTCAAACTATAACACCCTCAAGGTGAACTGCCGATGCACCTCAGATCAAAGAACCAGACACACTACTACAGCATCGAGCCAGTCATCGATGAGAAGGTAGACTTTCTTATGACTACTCGAGGTGGTCATGCTCAGTGCCCTCGTTCTCTAACGAGTACCTATACTTCTTCGCTCTGGTGTCTCCACACCGTAGACTCAAGACTCATCTATCCTAAAGAGAAGTGATTGTACACCAATCTTCTGGATCAATCACCATCCTCGTGATCACCATCCTCGTGATGATCCTACGGTCGGAAGTAATTTATGAGTTAATTATGAAAATTCATGTCTTAAATTTTTAACTCTTAAAAATATGAATTATCATTACCATTAACTCAAAGGATGTATCACAAATACTTTTAAATACACACTATGATAGAAAATAATTTTTTTAACCTATTTTTATTCATTCATATCAAAATTATAATTTTTGGCCCCTAGAGAGTGTAATTACAAGTGTCAGCTAATTTTCTGGCCTTCTATGGGCACATATATCTAACCAAAGATGACTTGTACCCTTACCGATGAGAATCGACGTTTAGGTGTGAGGGTCCTTGAGGGGTTTTGGTAGGTGTCCAGATGATTCTGGGACACAGGTTGAGCAAGAACTGAAGTCAAGAGAAGAATCCAGCCAAGATAAGATGGCTGACTATAAATGGGCTGCTCAGAACTACACAGTCCGAGTGGCTCAACTAAGGTTACGCTTAGCTTGGGATGCAGTCGAGCTGGCTTGTCTCAGTAGAAATAGGATAAGGTTGGACGATAGCCAGTCGAGCTAACTCGGCTCTTTGATAGAGCTAGCTTCGATGATGGCGAACAGAACATAATGGATTTTCTATTTGGTCTAGGAATAGTAATTTTATTTTAGGGATCTTAAGGGCCTGAATCCAATAAGAGTCTTAAAAAGTGGCTAACTTATGTAATGGCGTCAGGTTAGATTTAGGGGATGAGAGTATGGGAGACATGAGTGTACATGGGCTCGATTAGTGCTTTCATGTATTGGATTAGCCAGGAGAGTTTTTGGTCGGACCTAATAGCTATGTATAAATACATAGGTTGTATTAGGATTTCAGAGTATGGATTGTAAATACTAATCTTTTCTTCCTCAATCTCTCTTCTCTCTTCTCTTTAGAGTTTGCTGTCCTAAGGGCGTGTGCCTCCCTCAAGCCCAAGAAGGAAGGCCCCATCATAAATCTAAATTGGGTAGATGTGTTTGACCTATCCTTAGAGAAGTCAAACAGCGTCTTTCCTCAGGGATCATGTAAAAAGATTAGGAGCTTTCGTAACATGGTATTGAGGGCTAGGTGATGCCATTGTGAATGCCAATAATTGTTATCAAGCCTAGGTGTTGCATCCAATAATGGTATCAGAGTCTTGATGGTGCGTGGAACGAAAGAAGTCATACAGAAAGAAATCAAACAATTTGCACAAAGTATTATCAGGTATATTCTCGAATCTACTTTGTTATTGCGCTGTTTGGCATCCAGGATCAGTGGTGAAGGTGGAGGCGAGAGAATTAATAGAGAAGGTTTTATTTTTTTGAGGTGGAAGATTTGGTGCATGATTTTCTGATCCGATCTTGGGTTGAGAGCTTGGGTGATGAAGGTGATAGGTTCTCTAGAAGATGGACAGTATGGGCTTTTGAGGCGATAATAGTTTTTCCAAAGGGATAATAGGCCGAAGCGAAAGTTGAAAGAAGTAACTATACATCCTTTCGGTTAAGGAATGGTGGGAGAAGTTGTCAAGGATCGCATTCAAATCGGTTTGACCAAGAGCATATAATTTGCCAAAGCCTGGAGGTTAATGAAAGATGTGGATGATCATGGAAGGTTCCAGCCAGTTAGTACTGTATCTGAGCTGATCTTGGAATTCAGATTTTTTTTGTAGAAGCACCAAGAAGAGTTGTGGTTAGGTGGCAGGATAGTTGTGTGCAACATATGAGAGGAATCGGATACCTATGAGGATGGTAGTATCCGAATGAGGTAGGGAGCACTGGAGTTGCTGCAGTAGTGCTTTCCTTAGAGGCATAAGGTTTAGAGAGCTTTCACCGTGTACGCAAGTCCAAGGGGTATCTCAGTGAGTTGTCAGAAAGCATCTTCAATATAGATCAGAGAGTAGGTTCTCAGGAAGGAGCCAGGGAGTCCTCAAGAGCTTTGGGGAGACATAGGTGGGCCTTAGCCCAGACTGGTTGAGCTAATAGTTTCCTCTGGATCACTGAAGCGATGGCTAGTGTAGACAGAAGAAGAGGAAAGGCAGGATGGAAATTTCCTAGGGTTCAGTCACTTACGATTTAGGCAAGAGTTGGATTGAGCCTCTTGAGTCTTTTAGGACGGTGCCCATTAGGTTGCGAAGGGTATCAAGAATGGCTTCAAAAGGCGAATCCATTGGAGTGATGGAAGATCTTGAAGGAGCCAGCAACTATGTTTCAAAGTGCAAGTTGCGTAGGTCCAGCAGTTGTAGCATTGGTGGTTTTGGCCTACAGGTGACTCTAGTCTATAGAGTCAGGATCTTATGCAGCAATCAGTGAGGACATCGATTTCAGGTGGAGCACTGGGATTAGAGGTTGGCTTCATTTAGTGGCAGATGTGACACGAGTCAGAGCAGGAAGAGATGTAGGAGGATCAATACCCCTAGCACTAATGTTAGAGATTTCATAGTTTTCAGGTGGAGCGGTATGTGCAGGAAAGACTGGCGAAGTTCTTTGAGGAGTCCGTTGTTAAGGATATGCAAATGAGTGCGAGTATAAGAACGCAATTGCAGCGGAATCTTTCAAGAGAAGTTTTAGGGACAATTTGCATGTGCTACCAAAGTAGAAGCGGTTCCTATAAATTTCTAGAGATGATGCATAGGTGCAAGCCAAGGTTCTTCAGTAATTGGGAGGTGGTCATTCCCAAAGACCTCAAGAATGCAAAGTAGCTGAAGAGGTATTGGCGGAGGTGATATTTTGCAAAAGGGGCTATTCAGGGTTGCATAGCGATACAGTAAGAATCTGTGCAGAGGAGAGCGATTGCCAGGGTTTTGCTAAGGCTTTGAGGCCACCAAGGTGGAGATTATTAGGATTTTATGCGTGCTCCCCAAGCCTGGGACGCCCTCAACGAGGAAGCCAGGGTGCTTGGCTCCCAGTGAGACTAGGATGGGTTGTGAGTCCTTAGGCGCTAGGATAGCGAGTTGATCCTTAGGATGAACGGCGGTAGGCGCTTCTGTAGCCCCTTACACAGGACTCGAGATTTAGGTGTGAGGATATTTGAGGTCGTGTGTAGGGTGCTCTGCGAGACCTAGGACATCAAGGTGAAGCAAAGCGACCAAAGCCAGAAGAAGAATCAGCCAAAACAAGGGGCTGACACATAAGTGGGCTGGCTCGAATACGTAGTCAAGCTAGCTCGAGCTGAGGTCAAGCTAGACTCAAGGTGTGCAGTCGAGTTGACTATCTCAGGGCAGATAAAGCATATGTTCAGACGATTATATAGTCGAGCCCCCAGCTTGGGCTCCTTGATAGAGTTGGCCGATGGTGGCGAATAGAACATATGGGGTTTTCTATTTGGTCTAGAATAGGATTTTATTCTAGGAGTCTTAAGGCCTGGTCTAATAAGGTCATAAGGTGGCTAACTCATGTATGGGTCAGGTTTAGATCCAAGGGATGAGAGCATGGGACACATGGTGTACATGGACTCTATGAGTGCTTTCATGCATTGGGTTAGCCATGAGAGTTTTTTGATCGGAACTTAATAACTATATATAAATACATAGGTTGTATTAGGGTTTTAGAGAATGGATTGAATATAGATATTTTCTTCCTTAATCTCTCCTCTCTCTTCTCTCTAGAGTTGCCGCACTAAGGGGGGCACCTCCCTCAAGCCTAAGAAGGAAGGCGTCCCTATCACAGATCTTAGATTTGGTAGTTTCCTTAATAATATAAGACCCTATCGCCCCAACTCAAAAAGAAACTACATTCCAGCCCCAAGGCTCCTCTCTCTTCCTCTCCATGCCAAGCTCATCTTCTCCCTCTCCTCTCCATGCCCAAAATATTTTGGATTTAGTTGGTGCAATCCAGGTGAGAGAAAGGCGACAGAAAGCTAGGAAGGCTGGCTGCTTGCAAAGGAAACTGCTGAATCTTCAGAAAGGTATTTGAAGATCCTCCAAATTCAGATTAGATTAATTTTGGAGATGTGATAGAGAAGAAGAGGATCTCCAGATCCAAACCTAGTGGATACTGGTAGAGGCATTTAGGCAACTTGGTGGCTGATCCAAGAACCTTCACTGTTCTATACAAGGATCCACTCAATGGGTAATAGGATACCCTACATTCAAGAAAATTAAAGTAATCTCTTCTCTT
>QRFJ01001420.1:149459-192866 GCA_006176705.1 Cocos nucifera
TCAGACATGGTATCATCTTTCCAAAGGATGTGCCCTAGCACACCTGAGAAATAGAATGCATGAGCAAGATCCTTATGCTTCTGCAATAGGAGCCTCAGTATGTCATGCTATGTTACAATACTGATATAGCCCATGCTGTGAGTGTCACACAAGATATCAGTCAAATTCCAGATGAAGAACACTGAACTTTTGTGAAATGTATCCTTAAGTACTTGAGAAGAACTAATGATATGATGTTGGTCTTTGGTAACGGAGAACTCCAAGTCCAGGGATACACAGACTCGGACTTCATGTCCGGTGTAGATGATCGAAAATCGACATCTAGGAGTCTGTTTGTGTGCCATGGTGATGCTGTCAGCTGGAAGAGTTTCAAGCAAACCATGATAGCAAATTCCAGCCATGAAAGCAGAATATATTGCTGCATCAGAGGCTGTGAAGGATCGCATTCTGGTACAAGAAGTTTGCTATAGAAATCAGAGTAATGCCATCAGATGTCATTCCTCTATACTGCGACAATAATGGTGCCATAACCCTTGCTAAGGAGTTAAGGTCTCATCAGAAATCCAAGCACATTGAGCGGCGATACCACCTCATTCATGATTACCCACCTCATTCATGATTACCTCGAGAATGGATACGTCAAGGTCAAGAGAGTCAATTCCGCAGATAATGTGGCAGACCCACTTACAAAACCATTGGGATAACAAAAGATCGAAGCCCACCTTAAAAAGATGGGACTTAGACTTGTAGCCAATTGGCTTTAGGACAAGTGGGAGATTGTTAGATATATGTGCCCTAGAAGCCAAAATTGGCTAACACTTGTAATACACTTCGAGGGGCAAAATTGTAATTTTAACTATAATCAATAAAATGGATTATTTTCTATCACATATGTATATTTAGTGTTTGTGATACTCCTTTGAGTTAATGATAATGATAATTCATATTTTCAAGAGTTGAAAATTTAAGACATGAATAATCATTATTAACTCATAAAATGCTTCCGACCATAGGATCATCACAAGGATGGTGATTGATCCAGAAGGTTGGTGTACAATCGCTTCTCTTTAGTAGATGAGTCTTGAGTCTACGGTGTGAAAACACTGGAGTGAGAGTATAGGTACTCGTTAGAGAATGAGGGCATCGAGCGTGACCACCTCGAGTAGTCATTAGGAAGTCTACCTTCTCGTCAATGACTGACTCGATGCTGCAGTGGTGTGTCTGGTTCTTTGACCTGAGGTGCATCGGTAGTTCACCTTGAGGGTGTTATAGTTTGACTACACCATAACTCGGTCTCCTAGCCATTCGAAATTCTGAGGTGTATGTTGGCTATAGCATGTTCATTGTAGGAACTGGATTGCATCAAGATGGAATCTATCTACCTCGGTGGTAGAGGAGCAGCCCTATGATGATCATGAGAATCAAGTCCAGAAGCCCATGGCCATGGCAGAGTGAAATAATAGAAAGAGTTTCTATTTAAGTTTTCACATCGGATCTGAATCGAATGATTACATCATATGACAGAAACTAGGGTTTGACGAGTTCACCTTAACCCTAATCTGATCGGGGCTCAAGATAGAAGAACTTAATCACACAGGTAGCTACACCAAGAGGTTCGCATTCAGCTCTGATGGATTGCCACCATATACTGCTAGGTGTTACTGGTGGATTTTGGGAGCAATTAAGAATGATTTGGATGATCTATCATTCTAGCTATTCGAATCAGAAGAGTTCTAATCCATCGAAAGAAGTTTCGATGATGTCGATGATAGAGCTCATGACATATCCCATTACCATATAGAACTGAACCTAACTGGGTCACACAAATAAGGATTTAAATCTGGTGATCATCAATTAAACTGATCCAGTTCAATTGATCTGAGTGAGATTCAATTAGGTTCAAGAAAATCATGCTAGCACTCGATTGAACCTAACGTTCTTCTTTTACTATCATGAATAGTGGTTTTGACTGAGCCAAAGAAGTTTGTGCTTGATCAAAGGCCTTCACTTGGTCTGACTGGAGCCTATCCAAGTCAGAAAAGGGTTGTCTTATTTTGTAAGACAATACCTACCATTTTTGGTCACCTGCCATTTCTCCTCCTTGACTTTGGTCAAAAGTTGACCTTTGACTGGTCAAATGTTGACCATTGACACTTTGACTTCTGTCCACATGTCATGCACCTATTGGAGAGCTGGTGGGGGCTTGTCCTCCTGTCAGAAGCTGGCAAGGAGGAGGGCGCACGCCAAGCAAGAGGCACCCAGGAGTCCCTGTTGGATAGGGACTCCATCTCCTTTTTGGATTCCAAATAGACTCCTCCTAAGAACCAAGTTTGACTGATCTTAGGCGCCATCTAAGGATGAATCCAAGGGACTCTATTCCCACCAATTAGATTTAGATCTGATTTCACAAAGAGTTATGATTGGTTGGGAAGAAGAGGAGTTGGATCACGCATGGTCTATAAATAAGATCCTGCGCCCAACTCAAAAAGAAAACCCAATTCCCACGCCCCAAGGCTACCTCTCTCTTCCTCCTCCATGCCAAGCTCATCTTCTCCCTCTCCTCTCCATGCCCAAAATAGTTTTGGGATTTTAGTTGGTGCAATCTAGGTGAGAGAAAGGCGACAGAAAGCTAGAAGGCTGCATTGCTGCAAAGGACAACTGCTAATCTTCGAAAGGTATTTTGAAGATCCTCCAAATTAGATTCAGATATAATTTTTGGAGATGTGATAGAAAAAAAAAGGATCTCCAGATCCAGCCTAAGTGGATACTGGTAGAGTTCAGGCACTTGCGTGGCTAGATCCAGAACCTTCCACTGCTTACAAGATCATCAATGGGTAATAGGATTACCCTACATCAAGGTAAATTAAATTTGATTTAATTTATTTAGGTTTTATTCTAATTATTAGAATAATAAGAATCAGATCTGAAAAATCCTAGATCTGATTTGGATTAAAGAAAAAAATTTTTGAAATATATCTCTTGATTCGATCAGATCTGAACGAATCTGGTCCAAAAAATCAGGATTCTCCTTCAACAAATGCATGTTATATGATTTAATTCCTAATAAGATGGTCCTAGGGTTTAGGTTTGGTTTGTATGATTTCATAATTTTGCTTTGAAATCCATGCTTCTGTCCTGTATAGCAATCCTATCAGTGGTATCAGAGCAAGCCTTATTTGGTTAAATCATATAATGCTTTGCTTATCAAATAATGGCATAAATAAAAAATATGATATAATATTTTTATTAGCATATTATTTATATGATGAGATCATATTTTTTTTATTTATCATAATGAGATTATGATCTATATATTATTCTATAAAGATTATCCTGACATAGTGGAAAGTATTCACTATGTAATGATGGTTATTCTAGAATATTTATATATATTAATTATATATATATTTTATCATAATTGATGCTTTTATGCATTTAGTTTGATTTAAATCAGAATGTGCATCGAGATCATTTAAATCTCTCTTTAAAATTATATTAAGTTGTAGTGTAATTAACCTATAGTTGAATCAGTCGGGATGTCTAATTGATCAATCAGTGTCTAGAAAAAATAGTTCATGATTGGTAAAGAGAACGTGATTTTTTAATTGATTTTATTGTTTGACCTGACCAATTTATTGGTGTCTAAGGAAAGCAACGGAGGGACCCCCACTTCTCTACCACTTATCTGGCCGATTCGATTAATTTAATTTTAGATTGAAATGCTTAGTATTATATTCACTACATTAAGGCCTTCCTTCATACTAGCTTTTTGTTATATCCAGAACCATATTAGTTTTGTTGTGTAACCACAAGATCTATCATGGGAATGATGTAATATTAATCTAGTGCATTGAGATGCTTACAGTATTTTGAATATACTGCTTTATTGTGTAACCATAAAAGCAGTTATATTTTATTTTGACTGTATAAAAATGAAGGTTTCTATTTAAACTAAAATATTAAAGTTTGTTGTGCTAACACAAGGCTATTAATATTTTAGAGGTAAAATTTTTTGAGAGTTGCATAAAATGCAATTGAAAAGAATTTCCTACCTTTGAACTTATAACAGGTTTGTTGTGCAACCACAAGACCTTTTATAAGGAATTAGGGTCTTATTCTCACTAAGAAAATCAATTAGAGGGTTATGTTTTTGATTAAATAGTGGGAGACATAATTAAATTAAAGTCATAATTTAATTATGTTTGTCATTGTGAGTTGTTTGCTTATGTATTGTTGTTTATTATGTAGATTAAATAGCTTCTTTACTTTCATTGCGTTCAATTTTGAATTCAAATAAATTGACTGATCAAAATTATATGGACTGGTTGAGAAACCTAAAAATAGTACTCAATCAAGAAAAACTCTCCTATATTCTTGATGCCCCTGATCCTAAGCCATTAGGAAAAGATGCCACAGATGAAGATAAGTCCACATACAAGATGTGGCAAAATGATTTTCTTACTGTCAAATGCATCATACTTGCCTCTATGAATAATGAATTATAGAGGCAGCATGATGGCATGGACACTCAATCCATATTGCTCAATCTAAAAGAGCTTTATGGAGAGCATAGTAGGACTGCTAGATATGAGATATCTAAGCAATTATTTTATGCAAGAATGATAGAAGGAACATTCGTACAAAATCATGTTTTGATGGTAATTGACCTAATCACTCGATTAAGTCAATTAGGTTTTGTTATGGATGGAGAGTTAAGTCAGGATTTGATCCTGCAATCACTCTTTGAATCATTTTCTCAGTTTATCATAAACTATCATATGAACAAACAGAATTCTTTCTTGCCTGAGTTGTTAAATATGCTCAAGATAGCAGAAAGCCATATCATGAAGGATAAGGCTCCTCTTCTTCTTGTGGATGGGATCTTCAAGAAAAAGGCAGGCAAAAAGGGTTCAAAGAGAAGGTTGAACCCTAAAGATGGTATAAATAAGAAGAAAAAGGAGAAGTTCTCTGGATAGACGATCTATTTTCACTATGGCAAAATAGGTTATTGGAAGAGGAATTGCACGGCTTACCTTGCAACCGTGAAGTCTGGTGCAAATAATGCACCAAAAGGTATGTATGAGATACATACTATATTATCATTAAATTTTTTCATTTCAAACTCTTGGGTATCGAATACCGATTGTGATTTTTATATCTGCAAATCTTTGCAGGGCTGTAGAAAATTAAGAGTTTGAAGAAAGGTGACTTCAAGCTCTATGGCACTGGAGGAGAGTCTATCCAAGTAGAAGCTGTAGGGACAAATATATTGAAGTTACCTTCTGGAAAGATCTTAGAGCTTACAAATTATTATTAATGCCTAAAATTATTAGAAATATTAAATCTATACCCTTGTTAATTAAATAAGGTTATAGTCTTAATGTAACGAGAAAAGGTTGCTCGATAAAATATTCTAATGAAAATATTTGTTTTAGCATATTTAGCAATGGTTTGTTGACTCTATGTTTGGATGACAATATATTTTATTTTGATGAAAATAGAAACTGTAAGAGAGATGACATAAATAATACTTTACTTTGGCATTGACGATTAGGTCATATTAGTGAGGTTAGGATTAACAAGTTATACAAAGAAAAGTTCTTTGATTTTTTGATTATGAATCATTAGAAACTTGTGAATCATATCTCATGGGTAAAATGACTAAGACTCCATTTAGTGGACATGAAGAAAGGACAAAAGAGTTATTAGAGCTTATACATATGGATGTATGTGGTCCTATGACAACTCAAGCCAGAGGAGGATACTCTTATTTTATAACATTCACTGATGATTTATCTAGGTTTGGATATGTGTATCTTATGAAACACAAATCAGAAGCCTTTGATAAATTTAAAGAGTATCAAAGTATGGTCGAAAAACAAACTAACATTGTATAAAAATCCTTCGATCTGATCGAGGAGGAGAATACTTATCTAGTGAGTTTATAGACTATCTTAAAGTTAAAGGAATTCTCTTTGAATGGACACCTCCTTATACACCGCAATTAAATAGTGTAGCAGAAAAAAAAATTGTACCTTATTAGATATGGTACGATCCATGATGTGCTTCACTGAATTATCTATTTTCTTCTAGGGCTATGCTTTGGAGACCGTAATTTATATCTTGAATAGAGTACCTTCTAAATCTATATCAAGTACTCCATATGAGATATGGAGAGGTAAGAAACTCAATCTTAAGTATTTTAAGATATGGGGTTGTCCAACATATGTCAAAAGAAATTTTGGATATAAGCTTGATGCTAGATCAGACAGATGTCTATTTATCAAATATCCTAGAGTAGTATAGGATATTTATTCTACCATCCAACTAAACAAAAGGTATTTGTAAGTAGGCATGCCACTTTCATGGAAAAAGAATTTATCCTAGAAAAGGGCAGTGGCAAAAATATTGAACTTAGTGAAGTTTAAGAAAAATAAATAAAAATTTCTCAACCAAATAATCATATAAACGAATTAGAATATATAACTCCTATCCGTAGGTCTGAAAGAGTACGACATACACCTATGAGGTATGGGTTCATTATTGAGAACAATGAAGCCCAAGTCATTGAGAATGATGAACCTCTGACCTATACGGAAGTAGTCAAAAGTAAGGACTCTGACAAATAGCTGGCTACCATGCAATCCGAAATAGACTTCATGCACACCAACAAAGTATGGACTTTGGTGGATGCACCAAAGGATATAAATCCTATTAGATGCAAATGGATTTTTAAGAAAAAGATTGGAGCAGATGGTCAAATAGAAACCTATAAGGCCAGATTCGTGGCTAAGGGTTTTAGGCAAAAATAGGAGATTGATTATGATGAAATATTTTCACCTATTGCCATGCTCAAATCTATTCAGATTATGCTTGCCATAGCAGCATACCACGACTATGAAATATGGCAAATGGATGTAAAGACTGCCTTCCTTAATGGTTTCCTTGAGGAGGAGGTCTATATGTCACAGTCAGAGGGATTTGAGTCAAATGAGAGACCAAATTAGGTATGCAAGCTTAAGAGATCCATTTATGGATTAAAGCAAGCATCAAGGAGTTGGAACATCCATTTTGATGTAATAGTAAAAGAGTTTGATTTTATCAAGAATGTGGATGAACCATGTGTGTACAAGAAAACTAGTGGGAGAACCATAGTCTTCTTAGGTTCTGTATGTAGATGACATACTCCTCATTGGGAATGATATCCCAATGTTGCAATCAATCAAATTATGGCTATCAAATAAGTTTTTCATGAAAGATTTGGGAGAAGCATCCTATATACTAGGAATAAAGATCTATAGAGATAGATCTAAGAGGATGCTAGGCTTGTCCCAATCTAGGTACATTGACTTAATACTGAAAAGATTCAGTATGGATGGGAGTAAAAGAGGTTACTTACCCATGAGTCAAGGCATACATCTCTCTAAAAAGATATCTCCAAAGACACCTAAAGAGAGAAATAGAATGAGTTCTATTCCTTATGCTTTGGCTGTTGGATCAATAATGTATGCCATGTTATATACAAGGCCTGATGTTGCTTATGCCTTAGGCATTGTAAGTAGATTTCAAGCTGATCCAGGAGAGGATCATTGAAAAGTTGTGAAAAATATTCTTAAGTACTTGAGAAGGACTAAAGATATTTTTCTAGTATATGATGGTTCTGATCTTAAACTAGAAGCATATTCTTACTCTAGTTTTCAATCAGACCCAGATGATAGCAAATCTATTTCAAGGTATGTGATAAGCATCATAAATTCACCAATAAAAGTATTAATTTATTAATTAATTTATACTAATTTTTAAGAATTATTAATCAATTTATATATAATTTTTTAAAAATTCATATTTTTATTAATTAAAAAATTAATTAAAAAATAATAAAAAATAATAAAAATTAAAAAATAAAATTTTATTATCAATGGAAAGAGCTCATTTTTTTGATCACAATGAAATAAATTTCAAATAAAATGGAGCTAAAACGAAAAAGATATAAATTTTTAAAGATATAAAATAAATAAAAATTAAATAAAAAAAGAAAATGGCTCAGCCGGCTTCGTAAGCCGAGCCACCAAGCCAAGTCAAGCCATCAAAGCCGACTCAGCCATTGAAGCCATCAGCCGGTCCACGATCCAGGCGTGGACCGCCAGCTCAGCAAAATCCGGCGAATCAGAGATTGCCACGTGGTGGACCTAGACCCTTAAAGGGTCTACAGAAATTTATCGCGGCTCACAAGGGTAATTTTGGTCTTTTCACCTAGCGACAGAAGCGCTGATTGGCTTGCGGTGTGCGGTGCGGCCGGTCCACGCGGTCCATGGGAACAGTGATTGCGCGATCGGACGGATGCGGTTGATTGCGGTCAAGATCGGACGGCTGTGGTTGCTTTCCAGGCTTTTATTCAAATTCATCACGCGGATCACCATCGGAATGGCAGCGCTCGATCCAGGATGAAGATCCGACGGTCCAGAATGCTCCCGATGGTGATCAAGACTCCCGAAGCATGATTTGCGGCCAGATTTCCTCCATCAAGCGCGATCCAACGGCCAGAATTTAATCCGACCCGATCTGAGCTGATCTGCATCCGATTTTGATGATTTTTGGACCGTTGGATTCCTATTGAATGGCTGGATTTTATCAGATTTATCAGAGTCATATCAGAGCTATTTTGATTCAAATTTTATTCCAAATTTCTTTATATTTTGATGATTACAAAGGCTATTAGTCCCATATTGCCTTTAGAAAAAAATATCCAGCCCTCCTAGCTCTATAAAAAGGACCCCAGGCCTTCAAAAATCAACATCTCCGATCAAGGTGAAGCTTTGGTACAGGGCGAAGCCAGGCTATGGGTTAAAGGCTGCTTCGAAGCAACGGGTGCCGAGAAGAAGAGCCGAGCTTCTACACCATCTTTCTGCCAATGCCGATCCAAGATCAGAGATCAGGCTATTTTATTTTATTTCTTTTTAAATTTTATGTATTTAAATTCTAAAATTTTAATTAATAAAAATTTTATTTTTGCATTTTAATTTCTTACTTTTTATTTTTATTGTAATTTAATTTCTGCACTTTAATTATTATTGCTTTGCAAGTAGATGCTAAGATCTAACTAGTAGATCTTAGTACCAAGTTTAAATTCCTGCACCTTTTAATTTTTGCTTTTTAATTTTCCGACTTCACTTTTGATCCCAAAACTCTTCTTCTTTTTTCTTTTCAAAAATCAAAGATTTCAAATCTAAAAACTACCTTCCCTGTGGATTCGACCCGACTCACTACTATCTACGCATTTTCAATGATTTTAAGAAGTCGGATTAAACTGATAAACACGGTGTCTTAACGACAACATCGCGTTCCTATCAAGTTTTTGGCGCCGTTGCCGGGGAAGGTTTTTGATTTTTGATTTTGATTTCTTTGATTTATTTAATATTTTTTATCTCTTTGATTTTTCTATAAATAAATTATAAATAAAATTTTTATTTTCTTATAAATATTGCTTACTAATTTTTTTTATTTATTTTGTAGAAAAAAAAAAGAACAAAAAGAATCAAAAAGTTTTGCTTGGTGAGATCAATCCTAACCCTAGTCCTCTTTTCTTTTTATTTATTTATTTATTTATTTTATTTTTAAATTAATTTAAAAAAATATTCATTTAAACCTAATTAAAAGCCTCATGATAAGATTAGAAATCCCTAACTGCTTTAGAGCATGCATCATATTAGTTTTATTTTTATCTTTATTTTTATTTTTATTTTTTTGGTGATTGCTGGAGGCAAGGTAAGCCTTTCAGAATTCAATTAGTTGCATGCATCTAGTTTAAATTGCATAAAACCCTTTGATTGAATTTTTTTTTTTTCGTGCATATTCATATTAAATCAAATTAAGGGCACAACCCAATTAAACAAGATAAGGTGGGGATTTGATCACCCTTCCTTAGCCCACAAACAACCAACCAACATCCTGCATTGACCTAAGCCTTTAAATTAAAATCAATTAGACATCAACCCTAGGAACTCGAGCTCAATAGGATAAGGAATCCTAAGAGTTGAACCGGGTTAGGATAAGTCAATTTGACTGGTGTCTAGGAAAGTGGTTCAGGGATGACTGCGCCCGAAGGAAGGTGGTTTCTAATTGGTTCCGTTCGCTTACCTGGCCAAGCACAATTGGTGTCTAAGGCAAGCAACGGGGGGACTCCCACCGACCTTACACTTACCTGGCTAGTTGATTGGCTAATCCTACACTTGGAGGGCTTGAAGGTGACCTTGGCAGTTAGGAGCTGTCTAGATCTAGGATAACCCTTAGTCAGGATTGATTGACCAACTTGATTGCTAACCAACATTAAATCTAATTAAACCTAATTCTTCTCTTTCTTCTTAGTTCTAGGACTCCTTAGGACCTCTTCTTTAGAACTCTTCTTTCTTTCTTACTCCTCTAAAAATAAAATAAAATAAAATAAAATAAAAAAAAATTAAACTAACTAAAAAATATTAAAAATAATAATTAAATTAAATTAAAATTAATAAATAAAAAAAAATTAAAAAAATTAATTTTTAATATAATAAAATAATAATAATAAAAAAAAAAAAAAATTCTAAAATTTTTTTTTGAACCATACATTAGGGTTACACTAATACATGCATGGTAGGAAATCGCTTTTTCTGATTTAGTTGAACTTAATTGAATGGTTGATTCACATTAAACATAATAATCAAATGGCTAATATGAATCTAATAGTCCAAAAATTAGATAAAGTTGACCTTCTTGCTCAGAAAATAGATCAACTCCTAATCCCTAGGTCAACAATCTCCTGCACAATTCACATCATCTTCTAATTATCAGGAGAATTATTCAATCTGTGCTAGTCCAACCCATCATGTAAGTGAATGTCCTATGACTGCACAGTTTCCATATTTTATCCAAGAACAAGTTCAAGCTACTCAAGGATACTCCAAATTGATTAATGACCCATTTTCAAATTCATATAATTCAGATTGGAGTAACTTTAATTTTTCTTGGACATCCCAACAGACTCAGGCTCAGACCCAAATTTCACTTGAGCAAAATTATCAAAATTATGCAAAATTATGCTATAATAATGGTCAGCCTAGTCAGTTTAACCAGCCATCATATTATAATCAGCCTTCATACCCACCTCCTCAACAGACCAATCTAGCTGATGATAGATTTAACCAACTTCAACAATTAATTCTAACTCAACAGCAATCTATCGCCAGACTAGAAGCTCAAATAGGATAATTAGTTGAGTCTAACATGAGGAGAGAACTAGATCAACTACCGAACCTACCAATTTCAAACAACCCACCTAATGACCACCAACCACCTGGATTAAATTATCAATCTAATGTTTCATCTAAGAATCTCCAATTTGAGAATACCAAAGTAATTCCTGAACTTAAAAGCTATAGGATTCTTATGGACCCATACCAAGACCAGGTGAGAGAGGCTAGTACTGATGCTAGCCAAAATAAAAATTTAGAGGAACTGGTTAGTACTGAGACTAACCACATAGAAGAACCCAAGCCAGGAATTAGTACTGATGCTAGTTCCAGTTTAAATGAGATAGAAATAAGGGAAAAAAGAGAATAGATGATTTACCCGAGACTTATAAACCTAATGTCCTATTCCCTTCAACCCTAGAAGCTGGTTCTTCTTATAAAAATCAAAAGGCATGTAATGAAATGTCAATGGAGTTGTTTAAGCAAGGATCACATTAATTTACCTCCAGAATTAAAACCGCCTTTAGTCACCATTCCAGCACCCATTGAATCAAACTTAACTCCTAAAACAAAAACTCCATTCATGAGCATTTTAGAAGAACAAATAGGAGAAATTCTTAATAAACATGGGTCTGAGAATGGAATCATAAATTATATCCCTAAAATTAATAGTGAATATATCAATAATGGGATTATAAAATCAACTTTCTGAGATTGGCAATCCAAAACCATTGGAATTTGTCAATCCAATATTCGACACAGGATAGTGAGCTACATTGTGTCTGGCTGAAGACGGTAAACTTAGCGCTTGTTGGGAGGCAACCCAATATTTAGTTTTTATCTAATTTATCTTTTTAGTTTATTTTTTTTTAGGATAATTTGAATAAGTTGGAGGGAGAGCTCAAATTTTCAAAGGCATGTGCTGGACCAAAAAAAATAAATATATACTGAGTTAGGTGTATTCTTTCCATGTTTTTTATTACATCCTTTATTTTTTCTTCTCCATTGAGGACAATGTCGATTAAGTTGGGGGGAGAGAAAAATAAAAAAATTTTAAAATTTTAAGTCCTCAAAAAAGTTAGTATTTAGTATTTAGATACACCTGATTATGCTTAAGAATCGAATTAAACTAAGCATTTTTAAAAAGAAAATTGATGCACAGATTAGAGAATCTATGAGATATTGAGGAATCAAGTATTAAGAAAATTCAATAAAGAGTTAAGTCTAGAACATAAAAAGTTTTTTCTTGGAGCATTTCTAATTATTTCTACTAGCATCAAAGAAAAGTCTACTTTTTATAGGCTTGTGTAGGGTAACTATACGTTTCTTCATATAAAAATTTATTTTAATAAAATAGTTTCCAAGTACTTCTCACTGAGTAACCGGGCCTCTTTGCCTAAGCAAGCATTGAGTTTCGCATCAAAAGGTGGGAAGGGCAAAGAAGCTCGTTGTAAAGCTAGTCTTAACTCGTAGCCTATTTGATTCGAGCTAGTAAGCCCGAGGGGTATTCTATACCTAGTGCCCTAAAGCCAACTGGTTTGGGAGTCATTGGCCCAAGACTCGCTACATGGATCAAATAGAAAGCTTAAGGAGTTAAGACACTCAATAGTGGTACAACGTTAAAAAAAAAAAAAAAAAAAAAAAAATTGGTTTTCCCACCGAGTAACCGGGTCCCGTTGCCTAAGTAAGCAATGATATTCATGTCAAAAAGTGGGCAATATAAAAATAAAAATTAATAAATGAAGGATGGAAGTAGCAATACACTTGCCTATATGAAAGTTTAGACAAATCAGAGATAAAGGTAGGATAATTTAGAAAAAGTTCTAAAAAATTTAATGTTCTTTACTTAATTTTTCTATTGATAAGTATTAATACCCCAATGATATGTCTCATTTAAGCTCTACTGAATATCAATGGCCATTTTGAAAATTGCTTAGGTAAAATTCGAAACTCTAAAGTTAAAAGGTATTTAAAACTAAATTCTTTCTTTACTCGAGGACGAGCAAAGCTTAAGTTGGGGGGTGTGATAAGCATCATAAATTCATCAATAAAAGTATTAATTTATTAATTAATTTATATTAATTTTTAAGAATTATTAATCAATTTATATATAATTTTTGAAAAAATTCATATTTTTATTAATTAAAAAAAAAATTAATTAAAAAATAATAAAAATTAAAAAATAAAATTTTATTATCAATAGAAAGAGCTCATTTTTTTGATCACAACGAAATAAATTTTAAGTAAAATGGAGCTAAAATGGAAAAGATATGAATTTTTAATAAATAAAAATAAATAAAAATTAAATAAAAAAAGAAAATGGCTCAGTCGGCTTCGTAAGCCGAGCCACCAAGCCAAGTTAAGCCATCAAAGCCGACTCAGCTATTAAAGCCATCAGCCGGTCCACGATCCAAACGTGGACCGCCAGCTCAGCAGAAACCGACGAATCAGAGATTGCCACGTGGCGGACCTAGACCCTTAAAGGGTCCACAGAAATTTATTGCGGCTCATAGGGTATTTTGGTCTTTTCACCTAGCAACAAGAGCGCTGATTGGCTGTGGTGTGTGGTGCGGTCGGTCCACACGGTCCATAAGAATAGTAATTGTGCGATCGGACGGCTGTGGTTGATTACGGTCAAGATCGGAGGATGGTGGTGATTTCCAGGCTTGATTCAAATTCTATTAGCGATCTAGCACGATCCGATGGTCAGAAAATCAAGAGATGAAGATCCAACGGTCCAGAATGCTCTCGATGGTGATCAAGACTCCCGATGAGTGATTTGCAGCCAGATTTCCTCCATCAATGCACGATCGGATGGCCAGAATTTAATCCGACCTGATCTGGGCTGATATGCATTCGATTTTGATGATTTTTGGATCGTTGGATTCCTATTGAATGGCCAGATTTCACCAGGCTTACCAGAGTCATATCAGAGCTATTTTGATTCAAATTTTATTCGAATTTCTTTGTATTTTGATGATTACAAAGGCTATTAGTCCCACATTGCCTTTAGAAAAAAATATCCAGCCCTCCTAGCTCTATAAAAAGGATCCCAAGGCCTCCAGAAATCAACATCTCCGATCAAGGTGAAGCTTTGGTACAGGGCGAAGCCAGGCTATGGGTTAAAGGCTGCTTCGAAGCAACGGGTGCCGAGAAGAAGAGCCGAGCTTCTACACCATCTTTCTGCCAATGCCGATCCAAGATCAGAGATCAGGCTATTTTATTCTTTTTAAATTTCATGTATTTAAATTTTAAAATTTTAATTAATAAAAATTTTATTTTTGCACTTTAATTTCTTGCTTTTTATTTTTATTATAATTTAATTTCTACACTTTAAATTATTGCTTTGTAAGTAGATGCTAAGATCTAACTAGTAGATCTTAGTACCAAGTTTAAATTCTTACACCTTTTAATTTTCGCTTTTTATTTTTCGACTTCATTTTTTTATCCCAAAACTCTTCTCTTTTTCTTTTCAAAAATCAAAGATTTCAAGTCTAAAAACACTACCTTCCCTGTGGATTCGATCTGATTCACTGCTATCTAACACATTTTCAATGGTTTTAAGAAGTCGAATTAAACTGATAAATACGGTATCTTAACGACAACATCGCATCCCTATCAGTATGTCTTTACTCAGAATGATGCAGCAGTGAGTTGGAAGAGTACTAAGTAGCCAACTATAGCTGATTCAACTACTGAGGTAGAATATATAGCTGTAAGTGAAGCTACCAAGGAAGCTATCTGATGAAGAAGTTCATCACTAAATTGGGTATTACTTCTAAAATTAAGCATCCAATACCACTATACTGTGGCAATACTGGAGCTGTTGCTCAAGCAAAGGAACCTAGGTCTAATCATAAATCCAAGCACATTCTTAGATGCTTCCATCTCGTTCATGAAATTATTGAAAGACAAGATGTAGTCATAGGATGAGTTGATACAAAGAACAACATAGCAGACCCATTCACTAAGGCTTTACCACTGCAATTGTTTGATCGCCACCTTGATTGTATGGAATTAAAATATAAGGACGATTGACTTTAAGTACAAGTGGGAGATTGAAAGCTATATGCCCTCAAGCCAATCAAAAATTTATTTATTTTTTGGGCTATTTTTTATCTTCCAAACTTATGTAATGATATTTTAAAATAAATAAAGGTATTTATTTCATCATATGCAGTGTCTTATTATTTATTTAAGATTATGATGAACCCCATAAATTAAGACTATGGTTTTAGGATTATGACGAGATCATACCAGTGAGATCTAAAACCTTAAAATCCTAATTTAAATATTTTTGATCGATGGAATATTGAGTTGGGGATCAATGTTTTCAGTAAGACTAGCACATCTTTTGTATGCTCAATTAAGAAGGTGATTGATCTCACAATCACTTATGTATGACACTAATATAAGGATGTGGATGCTCATTAGAGAATGAGTTCATTGAATTGATCTAAGTTGAGAATATCTAATAGAGTCTTGTCTACATGTCAATAGATGGTTCTCATAGTGGAATTGTGCATGTAATCTTTTGACCTAAAACTATCATAGAATCTTATATATATGAATCCATATTTTGGTTCATACTCATTCATGACTCAATCATATACGGGGTGATCTGAATATGGTAGATTATATATGAAGGTTGTGAGTAGGTTAACATAGAATCGATCACTCTTGGTAAGAGGAAATTGCATCCTGCTTGCTTCAAACAAATGATGATTCAGGAAGACTTTGATAAAAGCATGATGAAAATTAGAAATAGTTTCTAATATTTTATTAAATGAATCATCATCATAAGATTGAAAGAGAAATGAATATGATATTGAGATTGACATATTTTCATACCCAGAGTCATATTCAAGATGCAGGATGATTAAAGGATCTAGTTGCATGATAACTTTCCATTGAAGGATATTTTTGGTATTTTCATCAAAATTTCACATCTTTCGAAAAGTCACGATATGGTGCTAGACATCAATCATGTCTTGTGGGTTTGATCAAATTAAAATTTTAATTTGATCATTAAATTAGAAAGTGTTCTAATTGGTTAAATTGGGTAGGCTAGTTTTGACCTAAATCGATTTAGTTGAGTTCTAACCTAATTAGGTCAAATCACACCCAGACCCACTGCTGGCTAGATGTGGAACCCAATGGATCATACACAAAGGAAATTGATTAAGGATCTAATTAGATTAGACCATGTTTGCAAGATGAACATGCTAGCACATGTAGCAAACCCTAGCACCCATATTCGAATTGGATTCGAATCGTCTTCTAATTTTGGTTAATTAAGGTCCAATTTGAGTCAAATTGGATTTGATCTTGAATTGAATTAACCTAGACTAATTGGGATTCAGATGGGGCATCATATACCAGAATCCCATGTGCCAAAGAGTCTCTCTCTCATGCGTTGGAAGTCTTTCATGTGGAAAGAGTCTTTGGCGCATGGGATTAAGTTGGTGCCTACCTTCTTTGACTTTTTCTCTTTCTCCATGTCGCGTATTTTTTTAAATGGGCATGGACATCAGATATGGGATGCAGAAGAGTCCTTCTATAGGTTAAATACTCCATTATCTATTTTCTATTTGCATAAGAAGGGACTCTTTGTCACCCAGGACTCCTTGCTGCCCAGGACTCCTTGCCGCCCACTCTTCCTTGGCGCCTCTTGGACCAAGTCAAAGTCCCTTGGGACTTTGACTATTCAAAGATCATCTCCATGCTATTTTGTTGAATGGGCATCCCATTTTAAGGCCATTGGATGGCCTTTTTTACATGATCCAATGGATGAATATGATGGCTCAAAAAATGAAAGCCTGCGACTCTTCGTAAATAACTTATGTAGAATTAGTCTGAGAGTCCTTCTGCTTTAAGGCACCTCTTGAACTAAGTCTACATGTCATTATTATCTAATGAGGTGTGAGATAGGCTAAAGGGACATGAGATAATTTTTTGAAAGGGCACGAGAAAATGTGTTGGCACCCCTACATACATTATAAATAAGGGTGCGCACCAAGAGTCCGTAGGTTGTGAAATTATCTTTCTTACTTACAAGTGTTTTCTTATTGTCCAATTTTTTTTCTTTTCTTCTCTTGTCTAGACCTTGTCCTTATAAGGATAAGAAGTCATTTTAAGATAAAGAGATTGGAAAGAGAAATTAAGAAGATAAGAAAAAAGAAAGATAGGTAAGGAGAGGCAAGGAAGGTGACATAAAGGCTAAGGAAGGTCTTGCCCTTTTAATTAAAGTTCTTATTATTAAAATTTTAATTATATATAAAGATAGAGGTGCTGGTGTCTTGATCAAGTCTCCATGTGGATCAACATTGGAGGGTGAGCATGTGCGCACTTGGTGGAACCCCTGATGGACTGCTGCCGGCAATTAGGGACAATTCAGGGTTTAGCGATAAGAGGTATGTTCTAATACTTTCTTTTATATTACAAATGCATGTTATATGATTTAATTGCTAATAAGGTGGTCCTAGGTTTTGGGTTTAGTTTGTATGATTTTATAATTTTGCTTTGAAATCCATGCTTTTGCCCTGTACACTAATCCTATCAGATTTATGATTTCTAAAGCTAGAATTGGAACTTATCTTCTATCTCCAACATTCAGGAACCTCTCACCTTCATCAAATCTCCTACTAACCTATAAATCTTGCATTGAATTACAAATATGATAAGAGCTTACAGTATCTAATACCAGGCAGTAGAATCATATAGTAAGAAGTTGCAATGTGTTATCATATAATTACCTTGCCTGGCAATTACATGCTTCTTCCTCAACCTATTCGAATCTGGGAAGGCAATGTACTAAAGATAGTTCCTCTTCTAGTGCCCTTGCTTCTTAAAAAAGAAGCACTTCGCCTAGCTCTGGTCAGGCTTGTGCTTCTTGGTCTGATCCTGTGCAGACGTCCTAGCATGCTGCTGCACTTTCTTATTCTTCTTCTTCTTTTTCCTTTTTCCTTTCTTAAAGGGTCGACAACCAAAAGAAAACCCTTCCACCACATTCACCAACTCTTTGTAGAGCTAGTGATCCTTTTCAAAGTTTTACAGCAACCCCAACAAACCATGGTAGCTCACTGCAGGCTTTATCATTCAAAAATGTGTAAGAAAAGGGAGGAAGGACTTGGGCAAAGAATTCAAGGTCTCACCCTTTCTGAGCTGCTCATGCAGGAAAAAACCCAGGTTACTTAGGTGCTCAATCATCTCGATCATGTACAATATATGATCGATGACTGAAGCTCCGTCCCTCATCTGAGCATTGAAAATGGCACAACTAGTCTTATGTCTTTCAACGTCATCAGGCATGCCAAAAGAGTTATTTAATATTTGAAGCATCTCCTGAGGTTGGGCATTTTCGATCCTATGACTAAACTCATTATTCATTATCGCCAGCATAATGCACCGAAAGGTGGTGCGGTCATTGATTCACTTCTGATAAATGTCTCTAACCGTCTTACTAGCATTCAGGGCTGGCTCCTCAGGTGCTGGATCCGTCAAAATATATAGGATCTGCTCATGCTCCAAGACTATCTTCAACTTTTGATACCAGCTATCGAAGTTAGGTTCCATGAGTTTATCATTATCTAACAATGATCGGAGTGATAGGGTAGTGGCCATTTCTGCACAAAAAAGAAAACCAAATCTAATTAGTATATGAATTATTTATCCTAAATTTTGGACTTTAGTCTAAAGGTTCTTCCACTATTTTATACGAACTAGTAGCCTCTACTTCTAATTCAAGAAATTATTTAATTTCTTAGTGGGTACTAGAATCCACATAGTCTACACATGAGCCCAACTTTGGTTGGTCAATCCATGTGCATCTATAGGTAGGTTCATAATCAATTGTTTCTTTAAACAACTTCTAGTAATTTAATTGTCTCAAAAATCTAATTAGTAAGCTTTGGCCTCCATTGAAAAGATCTGATTAGGTCCAACCCTTAACATGATCATATTTGGTATATTTGACCAACAAATGATCAGACCCAACTTTGGCCGACCAACCTGACCACCATTAGAAAGACATGACCAAATCATCATATTATGAATGATAACTTCATTAGTCAATAAGCACGAGGCCTTCGGGCCTCCAATGATTATTAAACTAATGGACTTATTATCACTTAACATAATGGATGGCTATGACCTAGTTATCACCATAATTATATCATTTTTAAGAACTTAATAATTTTAGAGGATCTTTATTAATTGATTTTAAGAAGAAGAGAAGGGAAGAATTAACCAACGAATTTTGATCCTTCCACTGACTTCACTAAGTTAGATAAAAAAAGACCAAATTCAAGCTGGCATTAGGAGCAGCTAAATCAGTCACATTGATTTACCTAATTGATATGGGTGAGCCCAAATCACCAAGTGATCTAATCATAATCTAATTCACTAGGATGGTCAAGTAAGTGAGATCAGTGGAAGGGATATGCCATCAACTCGTTAAAGAACAAATCAGTGTGAGTAGCTCTCAATTAAAAATCACTGGTCTAAACTGCCAAACTTATCTTAGACACCATTCGGTTCATTAGTTTTAATTTGACTAACCTAGTAATTTTGGGTTTAACTGCATAGTCATAAATTAAGTCCATTTGATCCTTGTTAAAGGCATGGACTTGACCAACTATAATTATTGTAATTGAGTCAAAAGAGTCCTTGACCTAATCTAAATTAATATTTGGTTAGATTTATTCAATTACTCTAATTTAGTTCATTCTTTAACTAACTTTAAGTTTAATCCAATTAATAGACCTAATTCATCTAACCCAATAACCCATATTTTATGATCAATGGCTTAACATCTTTAATTCATAATTCTAGATCCTAATTCATTTTACTTAATTCTTAATTAAGTTTTTGGACTGAAGGTTGGGGTTTGGTATTTTAAAAATATTTTTTAAAATTTTGAAAGGTTCTTTACAACATAGCACTGCTCACTAAATGGGTCGACTCATTTCAAAAATGGGTCGGCTCATTCCACAAATAGTACTAGTTGTAGGATTTTAATCTAAATCTATATACACTATATAAAAATCATGAATCTAAATTTAGATATAATCTAATACATTCATGATTAAAATTTAGATTAAATCAATCTCAGAAATTCTTTCATTGTTTATCTTCAGGAATGAGTTCACGATGGCACCCTTACCACCATAACGGATCCCTATCGAATGGAAGGAGATGGCCTTTAAACCATGCTTATCCCTTATGATCGGATGGCTTGGTGGCTCATTCAAGCTTGATTACTAGGCTATTCAAATGAAATACATATCTAATATGCATAAATTTTTACATTTTAAAGCATATAAATCATATTTAATGACCATGCTATGATACCACTAAAGGTATGTAGTGCAGAATTTCTAGCTCTACTTTCTAAATTTTTATAAAAATTAGTTAAATATATTAAAAAATAAAATTAATTTGGTTAATTTAGAGCTACTAATCATATAAAAAATCCTACACTTTTCAAGATCTAAATGTGATGTACATGCTTTTCAATTTAAAAAACAAAATGCTAGCGGTAAACATTTTACTACTATATCTACGTGTTCAGAACATGATACCTGTGTGGATAGCCGATCTCCATAATCTGATCACTACTAGAAAGGTTTTCTTATCGTGATGTAGCTACACAGTATGTCTGACCTCCGTAGATCGTCCACATAAAGCCCTGGTTCGATCGGCTCCTCCTGAGTGCTAGCTCGATGTTGGAATCCTTTGATGGCTAATGTCGATCGAACAACTTCAATCTTCATCCACAGGCTTTTTGAATGCTCCAGATTGCTAGTAAATGTATAAGAGAGGTAGAGGAGGCACTCCACCAAGTTTTGTGAACTCACAATCCTCGTAGCTCACAAACCAAAATCCCGAACCCTAGGTCAAAATCCTAGGATAGCACTCACTAGACCCTACGCCCTTTCTGATTTGTTTTCTCTCAGAAACTCTCTTTTTCTAAATTTTCCATGTCGAGGGGGAAGGCTCATGCACACTTTCACTCTCTCAGAAGGATGTGTGCACACCTAGAAGAGATCTCATTTTATTTTTGTGCAAGATCGAGTCTTCTACGTATGGGAGGATAAGAATGAAATGGTTGTCCGTTTGAATTCAAACTCATTTTGAATTCAAAAGGTAACCAACCCCTTCTTATCCACCAAAGGCATGAGAAAGGAGGGCGTGTGCCCTCTCTTGGGTGGAGAAAACTCATGAGAACTCTTTCTCATGGATTTCAAAATGGGCATAGAAGTGAGGTGGTGTAGGATAAGTATCAAGGTAGTTCTTCATTCAAATTTAAATCCCATTCAAATTTGAATGACCAACCACCAGATATTATCAATTGGGACATGAGAAACCTGATGCACACCTTCTCTTGTGCATGGAGAATTTTCACGAGAATCATATTCTTGTAGAAATTCAATTGGCGTAAGAAGAGAAAGATGGCATAGGAAGACTAGTCAAACTAGTCTAAATGGACCTTATCCAATTGAATGAATGCAATCCAAATTGGTTAGGCCCATTTAGATCAAATTAAAGCTAACAAATTTAGACTTAATTAGGCTTAATTAAAATCTAATAAAATCAAGAATTGATCAAGGCCAACCCCTGATCAAATCAAAGATCAAACCTTGATGGCGATTAAGGTCATCTCGTAACCTAATTAGGTCAAATCCAATTAAATCCAATTCAATTGAACTTGAACAAAAAATCATTACTGCATCAAATTAAGTTAATTAGTGATTAAATCACTAATTAAATCTTTCATAAATATAGAATCTAAATCCGGTGGGTATCCGAGCAATAGAGTCTCATCAAAATAAAACTTTTGATCGAAGAGTCTCAAACTAGTAGGACTCTTGATCCTGGTGTCCCAAACAAGTGAAACTCATGATCACAAAGTTTCAGACTAGTAAGATTCTTAATTATAGAGTTTCAACCCAGTAAGACTCTCGATCAATGAGTTTCAGTCTAGTGGGACTCTTCATTAGCAATTAGATCAGGTAGGAACCTCTAATATGCGTGACCCTGCAGGTTTGAACCTAAGCCGGTAGCACAGGAATCACTTTATGCACTAATCAAAGTGACCATCTAGCAATGGTACTCGATATCTAGATAGGTCGAATAGTCATAATCACAATATTTAGAACCTACGTAAATATGGTTAGTGCATAATTCATCCCTTTGACCTCTGTGTATAAAATGACTTAGAGTTTAACTAACAATCCTGAAAAGTATATCCAAATCATGTCTCAAAGCAATCAGTCCTATGATCTCTCATTAGGACTATCTTGGCCAAGAATTTATGTTGACCCTATAATTAATTTTGATGATCATAAAATATTGAGTAAAAAATTTACTAATCATATATTTCAAGATTGAATATAGGATTTCTCAAATGCACACACTGAAGAAATTATCTTTGGAAGAAATGCTCTCAAGATGTCAAGCCAAAGCACTTAAAAAAAGAAGATTTCACAAATTTGAATGACTCATCATAAAAAAAAATAAAAAAGAAAGAAATAAATATTATTTGAAAGATTTAGGATTAAGAAATTCAAGTTTGGAAGATCAAATAACATAGAAAAATAAAGTTGGAAAGTTTAGAGCTGATTTGCCCAAGAATAAAGTAAGTTCTAGCACGAAATAGGATTGATACTTTGATTTGGCATGTAGTCGAGCCAGCTCTATTTTGATTTGAGCCAGCTCTCTCAGGATGGTAAAAAAGATATTTTTCTATTCTGTTGCTCGAGTTAGCTCAATTTGGATCTGAGGTAGCTCTCTCAGGATGATAGAAAACTAATTTTTTTCTATTCTGTAGTTCGAGCCAGCTCTAAACAGAATCGAGCCAGCTCTAAACCAAATCTGAGCCAACTCGATGGAGTTTGACAGCCTTTAATAGCTAGTTTCTACAACCTTTCCAATGGCTATTTTTTATCTCCAAGGACTATTTCAGAGCTTTCAATGGCTAGAACTCTATTTAAACTCTATTTAAGAACCCTTTCCAATGGCTATTTTTTATCTCCAAAAGAGCAATCCTCAGCTTCTTCTTTAAGATTTAAAGAGTTTAAACTCTATTTTCATTTTGAGTTGAAACTTTCATTCTTGTTTTTTTGTTTTCTTTACAACTTTTTTTAGGAGAATAAAACTTAGGGATTAGGCTTGTCCAAGCTCAAAATTGGATCTTGTAGGTTTTGGTTGATGAGCTAGAAAATCCAACTAGGTTGTTAGTGAACCCAAAAAACTAATGGTGTAAGATTTTGGTTGGTGCTCCTAAAAAAATCAACTGGGTTTATTTCTAAGCTCGAAAAAATAAACACACTATAATCAAGGATAGATTATAGTAAAATTTTCAAGAAAAGCTTGAAGAGTGGACGTAGGAGTGCGTTGCTCTAAACCACTATAAATCTTTTTATCTTTGTGGTGTGATTACTTAGTTTACTTTCTTGCTTTACTTACTTATTTTACATACTTGCATTATCTCATTACTTTTAATTTTGCTGCTACACAATGCATATTCACCATAAATATTCTAGTTAGTTTAATTTAGAGCACATACTTACTTAGAGATTTTAAATTTAATTAAAATTTTATAAGAACCCAATTCATCCTCCTTCTTGGGTTGCTACCTCTGGGCAACAATTGATATCAGAGCAGATGCTCTAATATTTGATTGTTAACCTAATGGTTAAAGAGTAAAAGATCATGGCAACCTCATTTGGTTCATTATTTGCTGAAGGCCAATCCACATCTAGACCATCACTGTTTGATGGCTCAAATTATACTTATTGAAAAGCTAGATAAAATTCTTCATTCGAGCACATGACTATAATCTATGAAAGATTATTGTCAATGGCCCTCACACACATGATGCATCATTTGTTGATAAAGAATCAACGCACCTAAATGCTAAGGCCATAAACATGCTTTTTCGTTCATTAGACATAAATGTATTTAATATAATTTTTTCATGTATTTCAGTAAATCAAATATGGGAGAAATTAAAAACAACTTAAGAAAGAGCAAAGCAAGGAAGAGAAGAATGAAAAAGAGGAGGAAGGTATATCAAGTTGTTGCCTCATGGATCAAAATGATGAGGTATATCACGAACACTCTTCTGAATTTATTTTTAGTGAATTATATGAAACCTTCAATGAGTTAATGGATAAACATAAGAAGGTAAGGCTATAAAATAAAGAACTTAAAAAATCTAATCTTTCATTGACTGAACAAAAAGGTAAGATTTTGAGTGAAAAAGAAGATCTTTTGAAAAATATAAAAAACATGGCCAAAGAAAAGAAAATTTTTTTGAAATAAATTAAAATTCTAACTAGGAAAAAGGATAATATAGTTAAATCTAAAAATTTTTTAGTTAAAGAAAAAAAATTTTAAAATCTGAAAAATCTATGATTGAAGAAAATATTAAGTTGAAAGAAGAACTTAACAAACTAAGATTTTCTACTTAAGAAAAGAGTAAATTTAAAAATTTTCTTTTAGAAAAAAATGTCAAACGAAAGAAAGAGATTGAAAGCTTGAAGTCAATAATTAAAAAATTTATAATTGGTTCTCAAAAGCTTCAAGCTATATTAAACAATCAAAGGACTGCTTTTGATAAAAATAAAATTGGCTATAATTTATTAAGAAAATAAAAATTTATCAAAAATATGTCTACAAAAGCTTCACTTAAAAATTTTTCAATCAAGTATTTTAAATATAATAAAGTTTGCCATAAAATTTTTGAATGCAACATTAACAAAAACGGCCAAACTTCTATCAAACAAATTTGAATTCTAAAAAGAACCATGAGCTATAACCTCCATGGATCCAAGATGACTTGGATACCAAAAACTAGTAAATAATTTTGTAGGTACACCAAGGATCCAATGGAATGAAATGAAAAAATACTTATAGTTGGATGCCTTGGGAATGGACTTGGATGGGTGATGATGTTGGTAAATCTAAACTTTCTTCACATCATACCATCAATATTTGTTGAAGTTATTTTGATTGATTTTATTATTTCTAAAGATCTATCAATATGGTTTTATATTCTTGCTTGAGATACTTTTCAATGTTCTCATATATTGGCATGATTGACTAATTTTGATGTATACTATGATTTGAATGCTTTGATTTTTAAAGGTTAATATATGCTCCTTTATATATCATGTTATGAATAAAATAAAAGTATTTTAAAATTTAATATAATATTTAAGCTTTTCTATATTAGTTTTGCTATTAAGAAACTTAAATTAAAAAATATTTAATTATCTATAAATCTATTTGATTCCAAAAATGACAAATAAGCTAAGTTTTGACAACCTACATAAGATGCTAGATTATCAAAATTCTCCTAAAAAGTGTATGAAATAAGCACTTAAAGATAAGTCATTCAATCATAAAATTTAAGTGCTTGATTGATATACATTGCATCCTAGTTTAGTCTTTAAGAATTTGAAAATTTACTAGTTAAACTAAAATCATAGATCCTTTATCTAGTTTTCCCTCGACCTAATTTTGATTTAATCTCATTTGATTTGATTGATTATCATATCCTCAATTGATTGATTTTTGATCCTCCAAATTGATTTGAATATTCTTTTTCATCATCAATTTGATTGCCTCTTTGATCTTAAAAAAGAATTTATTGATGAACATTTATACTTTATTCCAATTGATTGATTTCAAAAATTGAATTTGAAAAATACTCTTCTTGAATCTTTTGAAGTTGATATCAAGAAAAATATTTTAAGAAAGCTGTCATTTATCTTTAAAGCAAAATATTTAAAGAGGACTTTAGTTTTAATTATTTGGTATCAAATAGTTTACTATTTGTTATGTATTTGATTGATTTATCTTTTGACAAAAAGAGAAGAATATCTTTATTTCAAATCTGATTTTGCACAGCTATACTCTTGAAGTGATACCATTTAAGATAAATTTAAAGAATTTTATATTTTTTCTAAACTTAATTAAGTGATATTTTTTATCATAAAAAAATTTATATTTAAATAAAAATATTTTTTTAATTACTTATCATACTCTTTTGATCTTCTTGATGTTTGTTCTTATTACATACATCCATTTGTAAACATCCTTTAAATTTAATAAAAAGTAAATTTTTGAAAAATTTGGTGTCTTCTTGAGCGAATGCTATGCTTAATTGATATTTGGATTAATTAATACTCTTTTTCCACTTAATTGATGCTTATGCTTTTGAATTTTGTTTAATTAAAAAATGATTTTATTTGTTAAAGTAAGGGAGAGAAATTATTAAAGAAGAAATGATCATTTAACTAATAATGGCTTTAAAATTGGAAATGTCTTTGAAATTTAGAAAATCTAAATTTAGTGGTTAAACTCATATTAAATTTGCTTGATTTGAAATAAAGAGGGAGAGAAAGTTAAAAAGTAAATTAATCTTGCTATAAGTATAAAAAATAGGAGGAGAGATATTTTCTAACTTAATTTAGTTAAAAATTTTGACTAATTTGCAATGAGATAAATAAATTTTGATCTTAAATTCTCAATCAACTATTTTATGATCTTCTTAAATGAACCTTTCATACGATTATCCAGTTTAATTTATATGATTTGATTGCTCTATCTTATTTTTGGATGATTAGTTGAAGTTAAATTAAATTTGAAAATATATTTTTACTTCAGGAAATAAATTTCTAAACTTAATCTGGAAACTCATTTAAAAATTTGAATTTGATAGTAAATTTTTTATATGCATTGTAAAATTCTTATGAATTATTTATATTGAAGTAATTTATTGATCCCGAGGACTGATTTTGATGAGTAATAAAATATTTAAGTATATATTTGAACTAATAAAGTTGATGAGATCATGTTCAGGATGTATTTTAAAGTATCAAATAAAACATTCATATAAGTGTATTTGAAAATTGATAGAGAAGAGTTAGAGGCATTTGGAGCATAAATCACACATGAAATAAGGCTTGAAAAAGATATCCCAAAACTAGAATTCAAGAGAAAAACTTTTGGACAAACTAAAATTTTTCAGCATAAGAAGCCCATGAGTCGACTCGAGGTTTGACTCGTTGTTCAGCTCAAGCTGATACATAGATAGGCATGCAGAAGCTTCAGAAGGAATAGTCTCGAGCAGAGGCTCGAGTCAACTCGAGGTTCTCGAGTTGAAGCCTCAGTGAAAATCCAGAGAGTAGTGATTATGGGGCAAGGTTTCAAGCAGAGGCTCGAGTCGACTCGAGGTTCTCGAGTCGAAGTCTCAGGAGAAATACAAAAGATGAGAATTTTGAAGCAAAGTTTGGCACAGTCTTGGGTAGAGGCACGAGTCAACTCGAGGTCCACGAGCTGACGATCGAGTGGAGTAAAAAATATCGAGCAGAAGAATGAGCGGAGCAAAAGATCTCGAGCTAAGGCTCGAGTCGACTCGAGTTCCAATGGCTAGTTTCTACAAACTATCCAGAACCATGCTGATTTGGTTCAAATGGTTATTTTTGCTTCTCCAATGGTCAAATAGGGTTCTCCAGCCTTCCAAACATGAAAAATCACCTACAAAATATCTAGAGGAAGTGACATGAATATAAGATTATTGAAAGGAATCAAAAAGTGAAGGGAGAGAGAGTCTAAAAGAGAGCATTCCACTTTCAACTCCAAAAATATCAAATCAAGTGATTCCATTCTATAAGAAGATAAGCTCAAATAGTTCAAAATCCTCCCTCCAAGAAGATTCCAAAAAGTTTCGTCGACTTATTTGCTCATCAAAGGAGCTTTTTATTTATTTTTGTTGTTCAACTTTTCTCTTTCTTGTAGCTTAGCTTCAATAGAGTTTTGAAGCTAAGGGGAAGGCTTATTCTAGTCTAAAAATTAGATTGTAAGCCAAGGGTTGGCTTGGGGGTTGGTTATGGTTGGTGAGCAGATGTAAAAATCAACTAAATTTTGGATAGTGATCCTTGAAAAATTATCGGACTGTAATCTAAGAGAGATTATAGTAAAATTTTCAAGTGGACCTTGGAAAGTGGACGTAGGTGCAAGGAGCACCAAACCACTATAAATTTTTTAGTATTTATGATTGTCTTGTTTACTTCATTCCATTGCATTTATATTTCTACATTTCTGCATACTTAGAACTAAAGCATACTCCATCACATCACTTATTTTTGAAAATAGCACCTATCTTATTTTAAATTTTGAAAAACCCAATTCACCCCCTCCTGTTGGGTTGTCTTGCTGGGCAACAAGTGGTATCAGAGCTTGATACTCACTTCATTGGATTTAACAATCAAGAGTTAAGATCAAATGGCAACCTATATGAGTGCATCTCTTACCGAAGGGCAATTGACCAACCATCCACTCTTATTCAATAGAATAAATTATACTTATTGGAAAGCATGCATGCGCGTTTACATTCAAGCACTTGATTATCAACTTTGGAGAATGATAATCAAAGGCCCACACACTTCCACAATCAAAATAGAGAGTAATGATGTTCCCAAACTAGAAGAGGATTGGGATGAGCATGATACAAAAATAATAGAATTAAATGCTAAGGCCATGAATGTCCTATATTGTGCATTAGACCCCAATGAATTCAATAGAATTTCTACTTGTGCTTCGGCCAAGGAGATTTGGGATAGGCTAGAGGTTACCCATAAGGATACTAATCAAGTAAAGGAGTCTAAAATAAATATACTTATCCATTGATATGAATTATTTAAAATGGAGTCAAATGAGTCTATTTTTTAAATGTTTACTAGATTTACCAATATTATCAATGGTTTAAAAAACTTGGGTAAATCTTGCACTAACAGTGAGTTTGTTCGTAAAATTCTTAGGTCACTTCCAAAAGCTTGGGAAGCAAAGGTCACCACCATCCAATAAGCTAAAGACCTCAATAAGCTATCATTAGAAGAGCTTCTTGGGTCCTTAATGACTCATGAATTGAATATGAGGCAAAACATGGAGGAGGAAACCAAGAAGAAAAAGATCATAGCTCTCAAGACAACTACTTCCAAGGATGATGAGAGTAAGGAATCTAATGAAGAGGAGGAAGAAAAAGACTTAGCCATGATTGCAAGAAAGTTCAAGAGGTTTATGAGAAAGAAGAAGCAAGAATTCAAGAAGAAGACCTTCAAAGGTGAACCAAGTAAGGAGAAAGAGAAGGATCTACCAATTTGCTTTGAGTGTAAGAAACCCGGCCACTTTAGGATGGACTACCCCATTCTCAAGAAATCATCCAAAAAGCTCAAGAAGAAGGCGATGATGGCCACTTGGAGTGATAGTGAGGGCTTTAGCTCTGAGAAAGAATCACAAGAAGAAGCCAACCTTTGCCTGATGGCACATCATGAGGAGGTAAATGCTAAAAACTTCTTAGATTTTACTTTTGATGAGCTATAAGAGGCTTTTTCTAAACTTATGGTTGAATATAGGAAAGTAACTTTAAAAAATAAAGATCTAAGAATGTTAAATTTAGAACTTACTCATGAAAAAAAAATATTTTCTGAAAAACTAAATTTGCTTACTAATGAAAATCAGAAATTGAATGATGAACTAGCAAAAATCAAAACATTTGTAGAAAGATTTACCTATTATTTTGAAAAATTAAATATGCTACTAAATGAGCAAAGAGCTATTTTTAACAAGGCTGAATTAGGATTTAAACCTCATAAGAAATAAAAAACTATTCAAAAATTTATTTGTTAAAGCTTCATCAAACTCTACTTCAAATATCTCATATTTTTGTTGTGGCAAAATTGGTCATAAGTCTTATGCATGTGATTTTAGAAAATTAAATGAAAAAATAGTTAAAATAGTTTGAATTTCAAAAGGAACCATGTGCACTAACCCCAAAGAACCTAAGATGACTTAGGTACCTAAAAATTCAACTTGATTTTCTTGTGTAAGAGTGTCTTGCAATCTGGGACAAGAAAAGCTTTGGTATCTTGATAGTGGCTGTTCAAGGCACATGATGGGTGATAAATCTCAATTTATCACTTTTAAGCCTAAAGGAGTAGTTACATTTGGTGACAATAGGAATGGATGTATCAATGGTGTCGATAATATTCATATCACTCCTACTTCTATTCAAACTGTATTGCTAGTTGATAAGTTGAAATATAATTTGCTTAGCATTAGTCAATTTTGTGATAAGGGATTTAAAGTAACTTTTGAATCTCTATTATGTATTATTTCTAATCCAAATAACAATGGCATCATGTTCATAGAATATAGACACAACAATGTCTACAGAGTAGATCTTGATGATCTACACATGAAAAATGGTCAATGTCTTGTGGCAATGGATGCCAAGGTCAAGGAAGCTAGTTGGTTATGGCATCATAGATTAGGTTATACTAGTATGAACTTACTCTCAAAATTAATTAAGAAAGATCTTGTAAGAGGATTACCAAAACTAAGTTTTAAAAAGAATCGAATTTGTGATGCATGTCAATTTGGAAAACAAACTAAAAATTCTTTCAAACCAAAAGGAATGATTTCAACCTCTAGATCTTTAGAATTGCTACACATGGATTTATTTGGACCCACAAGAACCACTAGTCTAGGAGGTAAAAAGTATGGTCTTGTAATTATAGATGATTTTTCAAGATTCACTTGGGCAATGTTTTTAGCACAAAAAGATGAAGCCTTCAATGCATTTTTCAAATTTTATCGAAAGATTTTGAATGAAAAGAACACATCAATAGTTTGCATACGTAGTGATCATAGTACAAAATTCAAAAATCGGTACTTTGAGAACTTTTATAATAAAAAGGGAATTGATCATAATTTTTTAGCACCTAGAATCCCACAACAAAATAGAGTAGTAGAAAGAAAAAATCAAACACTAAAAGAAATGGCACAAACTATGTTGTGTGAAAGTAATTTACCTAGATATTTTTGGGTTGAGGTAATAAATACTACGTGTTACACATAAAATCGTATTCTAATAAGACCTATTTTAAAGAAAATCTCATATGAACTTTGAAAAGATAGAAAACCAAATATCAACTATTTTCATATGTTTGGTTGCAAATGCTTCATACTTAATAATGGAAAAGATAACCTAAAAAAATTTGATAACAAGTCCGATGAGGGTATCTTCTTAGGATACTCCTCATCAAGCAAGGCATATAGAGTCTTCAATAAGAGAACTCTAATTGTTGAAGAATCAATTCATGTTATCTTTTATGAATATAATGACAAATCTGTTAGAAAAGAAGATGCTTTAGATGAGGATGTAGAAAATCTTCGTGACAAGATGGACAATCTTGAAGGAAAATCTTGATTTTCCAGACCAGGTTCGTTCAGATCTGATCTGATCAAGAGATATATTTCAAAAATTTTTCTCTTTAATCTAGATCAGATCTAGGATGTTTCAAATCTGATTCTTATTATTTTAATAATTAAAATAATTTAGATAAATCAAATCAAATTTAATTTACCTTGAAGTTGGTAATCCTATTATCCGTTGATGATCCTGGGAGCAGCGGAAGGTTCTGGATCTAGCCACGTAAGTGCCTGGCCTCTACCGATATCCACTCAGGCTGAATCTGGAGATCGTCTTCTTCTCTATCACATCTCCAAAAATTAGATCTGGATCTGATCTGGAGGATCTTCAAAACTCCTTTTGAAGATCAGCAGTCGTCCTTTGCAGCAGCGCAAGCCTTCTTAGATCGCCTTTCTCTTTGATCTGGAATTGCACCAACCAAGGTCCAAAACTCTTTTGGACGTGGAGAGGAGAGGGAGAAGTTGGCATGGAGGAGGAAGGAGGAGGCCTTAGGCATGGGGAATTTTCTCGATCTTTTCCAATTTTTTTTTAATTTGAGTTGGGCGCAGGGTCTTATTTATAGACTGTCTGTGATCCAACTCCTCTTCTTCCCAACCAATCACAACTCTTTGTGAAATCAGATCTAAATCTGATTGGTGGAAATAGAGTCCCCTGGATTCCTCCTTAGAGGGTGCCTAAGACCAGTCAAAGTTGGATTCTTAGTAGAACTCTAATTGAAATCCAAAAAGGAGATGGAGTTCCTGTCCAACAGGGACTCCTAGGCACCTCCAACTTGGGCACACGCCAAGGGTGGCGTGCGCCCTCCTCCTTGCCAGGTTCTGGCAGGGGGACAGGCCCCCACCAGCTCTCCAATAGGTGCATGACATGTGGACAAAAGTCAAAGTGTCAATGGTCAACATTTGACCAGTCAAAGGTCAACTTTTGACCAAAGTCAAAGGAACAAGAAATGGCAGGTGACCAAAAATGGCAGGTAATGTCTTACAAAATAAGACAACCTTTTCTGACTTGGACAACCTCCAGTCAGACCATATGAAGGCCTCTGATTGAGCACAAACTCCTTTGGCTCAGTCAGGACAACTTATTTATGATAGTAAAAGAAGAACGTTAGGTTCAATCGAGTGCTAGCACGATTTTCCTTGAACCTAATTGAATCTCATTCAGATCAATTGAACTAGATCAGTTCAATTGATGATCACCAGATTCAAACCCTTGTTTGTGTGACCCAGTTAGGTTCAGTTCTGTATGGTAATGGGATATGTCATGATCTCTATCATCGACATCATCGAAACTCCTTTCGATGGATCAGAACTCTTCTGATTCGAACAGCTAGAATGATCGATCATCTAAATCATTCTAATTGCTCCCAAAATCCACCAGTGACACCTAGCAGTATATGGTGGCAACCCATCAGAGCTGAATGCGAACCTCTTGGTGCAGCTACCTGTGTGATTAAGTTCTTCTATCTTGAGCCCCGATCAGATTAGGGTTAAGGTGAAACTCGTCAAACCCTAGTCTCTGTCATATGATGTAATCATTCGATTCGAGTCCAATGTGAAAATCTAAATAGAAACTCTTTCTATTATTTCACTCTGCCATGGCCATGGGCTTCTGGACTTGATTCTCATGATCATCATAGGGCTGCTCCTCTACCACCGAGGTAGATAGATTCCATCTTGATGCAATCCAGTTCCTACAATGAACATGCTATAGCCAACATACACCTCAGGGTTCCATATGGCTAGGAGACCGAGTAATGGTGTAGTCAAACTATAACACCCTCAAGGTGAACTGCCGATGCACCTCAGGTCAAAGAACCAGACACACTACTGCAGCATCGAGTCAGTCATTGACGAGAAGGTAGACTCCCTAATGACTACTCGAGGTGGTCACGCTCAGTGCCCTCGTTCTCTAACGAGTACCTGTACTCTCGCTCCGGTGTCTCCACACCGTAGACTCAAGACTCATCTACTAAAGAGAAGCGATTGTACACCAACCTTCCGGATCAATCACCATCCTCGTGATGATCCTATGGTCGGGAGCATTTTATGAGTTAATAATGATTATTCATGTCTTAAATTTTCAACTCTTGAAAATATGAATTATCATTACCATTAACTCAAAGGATGTATCACAGACACTAAATACACATATGTGATAGAAAATAACCCATTTTATTGATTATTAGTCAAAATTATAATTTTGCCCCTAGAAGTGTATTACAAGTGTCAGCCAATTCTGGCTTCTAGGGCACATATATCTAACAATCTCCCACTTGTCCTAAAGCCAATTGGCTACAAGTCTAAGTCCCATCTTCTCAAGGTGGGCTTCGATCTTCTGCTGGCCCAACGGCTTTGTAAGTGGGTCTGCCACATTATCTGCGGAGTTGACTCTCTTGACCTCGACGTAACCCTTCTCGAGGTAATCGCGGATGAGGTGGTATCGCCGCTCAATGTGCTTGGATTTTTGGTGAGACCTCGGCTCCTTAGCAAGGGCTATGGCGCCATTGTTGTCGCAGTATAGAGGAATGGCATCTGATGGCATTACTCCAATTTCTGCAGCAAACTTCTTATACCAGAATGCTTCTTTCGTAGCTTCTGATGCAGCGATATATTCTACTTCGATGGTGGAATCTGCTATCACTGTTTGCTTGAAACTCTTCTAGCTGACAGCACCACCATTGCACACAAACAGACTCTCAGATGTCAACTTTCGATCATCTATATCAGACATGAAATCCGAGTCTGTGTATCCCTGGACTTGGAGTTCTCCATTACCAAAGACCAGCATCATATCCTTAGTTCTTGTCAAGAACTTAAGGATACATTTCATAGAAGTCCAATGTTCTTCACCTAAATTTGATTGATATCTGCTTGTAACACTCATAGCATGGGCTATATCAGGCCGTGTACATAGCATGGCATACATATGAAGGGAAATCCTGATTTTCCGGACCAGGTTCGTTCAGCTCTGATCAGATCAAAAGATATATTTTAAAATTTTTTTTCTTTGATCTAGATCAGATCTGAGATGTTTCAGATCTGATTCTTTATTATTTTAATAGTTAAAATAAAATTAAATAAATTAAATCAAATTTAATTTACCTAGAAGTGGGTAATCCTATGAGCAGCGGAAGGTTCTGGATCTAGCCACGCAAGTGCCTGGCCTCTACCGATAACCACTCAGGCTGGATCTAGAGATTCTCTTCTTCTCTATCACATCTCCAAAAATTAGATCTGGATCTGATCTGAAGGATCTTCAAAACTCCTTTTGAAGATCAACAGTTGTCCTTTGCAGCAGTGCAGCCTTTTAGCTTTCAGTCGTATTTCTCTCATCTGGATTGCACCAACCAAGGTCCAAAATACTTTTGGACGTGGAGAGGAGAGAGAGAAGGTGGGTTCGGCATGGAGGAAGAGGGGAGAGGCAGCCTTGGGGCATGGGATTTTAATTCTCCAATCTTCATTTAAGTTGGGCGTAGGGTTTTATTTATAGACTGTCTGTGATCCAACTCCTCTTCTTCCCAACCAATCATAACTCTTTATGAAATTAGATCTAAATCTGATTGGTGGGAATAGAGTCCCCTAGATTTCTCCTTAGAGGGCGCCTAAGACCAGTCAAAGTTGGTTCTTAGGGGAACTCTAATTGGAATCCAAAAAGGAGATGGAGTCCCTATCCAACAGGGACTCCTAGGCGCCTTCAACTTGGGCACACGCCAAGGATGGTGTGCACCCTCCTCCTTGCCAAGTTCTAGCAAGAGGATAGGCCCCCATCAGCTCTCCAATAGGTGCATGACACGTAGACAGAAGTCAAAGTATCAATGGTCAATGTTTGATCAGTCAATGGTCAACTTTTGACCAAAGTCAAAGGACGAGAAATGGCAGGTGACCAAAAATGGTAGGTAATATCTTACAAAATAATACAACTTTTCTGACTTGGACAAGCTTCAGTCAGACTAAATGAAGGCCTCTTCTATAACACCCTCAAGGTGAATTACCGATGCATCTCAGATCAAAGAACCAGACACACTACTGCAGCATCAAGTCAATCATTGACGAGAAGGTAGACTCCCTAATGACTACTCGAGATGGTCACGCTCAGTGCCCTCATTCTCTAATGAGTACCTATACTCTCGCTCCGGTGTCTCCACACCATAGACTCAAGACTCATCTACTAAAGAGAAGCAATTATACACCAACCTTTCGGATCAATCACCATCCTCATGATGATCCTATGGTCGGGAGCATTTTATGAGTTAATAATGATTATTCATGTCTTAAATTTTCAACTCTTGAAAATATGAATTATCATTACCATTAACTCAAAGGATGTATCACAGACACTAAATACACATATGTGATAGAAAATAACCCATTTTATTGATTATAGTCAAAATTATAATTTTGCCCCTAGAAGTGTATTACAAGTGTCAGCCAATTCTGGCTTTTAGGGCACATATATCTAACAACATGAGGCTTGCTATTGTAGAAGCATAAGGGATCTTGCTCATGCATTCTATTTCCTCAGGTGTGCTAGGGCACATCTTCTTGGAAAGATGAATACCATGTCTGAAGGGTATTAATCCTCTCTTAGAGTTTTCCATACTAAACCTCTTTAGTACTTTCTCTATGTACATCTTCTGTGAAAGTCCTAGCATCCTATTCGGTCTATCCCTATAGACCTTAATTCCTAGAATAAAGGATGCTTCACCTAGGTCTTTCATGGAGAATTTCTTGGACAACCATATTTTGACTGTCGTTAACATGGGAATATCATTCCCAATAAGGAGGATGTCATCCACGTACAATACGAGGAAGACAACAGCGCTCCCACTGACCCTTTTGAAAACACATGGTTCCTCTTCATTTTTGATGAAACCAAATTTTTGATCACATCATTGAAACGAGTGTTCCAGCTCCGAGATGCTTGCTTAAGTCCATATATGGACCTTTGCAGCTTGCAAACCTTGTGATCAGTATCACTGGATGTGAAACCTAGCGGCTGTTCCATATAGATATCTTCCTCAAGATATCCATTTAAGGAATGCCGTTTTCACGTCCATTTGCCATATTTCATAATCGAAATAGGCTGCAACGGCAAGCAATGTGCGGATGGATTTTAGCATAGCTACTGGGGAAAAGGTATCCTGATAGTCAATGCCTTCGCGTTGACTATAACCTTTTGCCACCAGTCTAGCCTTGAATGTCTCCACATTCCCATCTGCACCAATCTTTCTCTTGAAGATCCATTTACACCCAATAGGTACTATACCTTCTGGTGGATCTACCAAGGTCCAGACTTGGTTTGAGTGCATCGAGTCAATTTCTGACTGCATTGCCTCTAAGCCATTTCTCGGAGTCGATATCTGATATCGCCTCGTTGTAGGTTTTGGGATCATCACCATGAGCACCATTACCTACGAGGAACATTTTCCTCTACTTCCTCTGAAATAATACCTAAGTATCTTTCAGGGGGATGGAAAACTCTTTCCGATCTACGAGGTGGAGGAGGTAGTGTTCTTATTGGCTCAACCTGATTTGGTTCCACTTGGTCCTTAGCTCGTTGTACTTGTGAGACTTTCTCATCAAGCTTGAATCTGCTTTCCAATGCCGCTATCTTGAATAAACTATTTTTCAAGAAAGATGGCATGTCGACTCACAATCACATTGTGGTCTTCTGGAATGTAGAAATAGTATCCTAATGACTCTTTAGGATATCCTATGAATCGAGCTCTAAAGGACCTAAACTCTAACTTGTCCGCTTGTTGTCTTTTGACATGAGCCGGACAACCCCAAATTCTGAGATGACTCAGACTTGGTTTCTTACCGTGCCATATCTCATACGGTGTGGTAGGAACGGTTTTAGAGGGAACCCTATTCAGTAGATAGATTGAAGTTAACAATGAGTGTCCCCAAAGAAAATCAGGGAGGTCTGTGAAGCTCATCATGGATCGAACCATATCCAATAGAGTCCGATTTCTCCATTCTGAAACCCCGTTGAGTTGAGGTGTTCCTGGTGGAGTCCATTGAGAGACTATGCCATTTTCCTTAAGATAGTCTAGGAATTCCCGGCTAAGGTATTCACCTCCTCGATCTGATCGAAGAACCTTAATGGGTTTTCCAGTTTGTTTTTCTACTTCATGTCTGAATTCTTTGAACTTTTCAAAAGCTTCAGACTTGTGTCTCATAAGATACACATACCCATACCTAGACAGATCATCGGTAAAGGTAATGAAGTAGACAAAATTGCCTCTAGCCGGCACATCAAATGGGCCGCACACATCAGTATGTACTAGGGCAAGGAGATCTGTGGCCCTCTCCCCATGTCCAACAAAAGGGAGTTTAGTCATTTTGCCTTGAAGACAAGATTCACAAGTTGGATATGACTCGGAAAGTCAATGGACTCAATAGCCCATTTTTCTCCAATTTGTTGATCCTATCTTCTGCTATATGACCTAATCTCAGGTGCCATAGATATCTGTCGTTTGGACTATCCCTAGGTCGTTTGGCATTCACGTTTTGCTCGATAGTTAGAAATAGGTACATCAATATGTAGCTGATAAAGACCATTAATAAGGAAACCATTTGCAATTTTATTTCTTTCATAAAGAATGTTACAATGGTCCTTAAAGAAGGTGAATCACATAACCTTCTTGTGCTAAGCATGAAACAGAAATCAAATTCCTGCTAGCTGCAGGCACATAATAACAGTCTTTCAAAACTAAGTCTAAACCAGATGGTAATCGAAGAGGGTATGTTCCCACGGCTACTGCAGCAACTCTTGCTCCATTACCGATGCGTAGGATCATGTCTCCATCCCTCAGCCTCCTGCTATCCTCAAGACCCTGCATAGAAGTGCACAGATGAGCACTAGAACCAGAGTCAAGCACCCAACTGGATGCAGAAGAAACCGTAAGGTTAGACTCAATAACGAGCATACCTCCAGAAGGACCTTCCTTCTTGTTCTTCAGGGTGGCCAGGTAAGTAGGGCAGTTCCGCTTCCAATGGCCGTCGCTGTTGCAATGGAAACACTTTCCTTTGACATCGGCCTTCTTCTTCGGTTCTGCCTTCTTCTTCTTTGATCCTTCCACCTTTTGCTTTTTCACAGACTTCTTTTTCTTTCCATAAGACTTTCTTTTGGAAGAAGTCCATTCCATAGCAAGAACTGAGCCTTTAGAACCTTTCATAGAAAGCTCAGCGGTAACCAGCATATTCATTAACTCGGCCAAGGAATTTTGAAGTTTATGCATGTGGTAATTCATGATGAATTGCCCATATGCATCAGTCAAGGATTGCAGAATAATATCGTTCTGCAGATCCAAGTCTAACTTCACACCGAGCTTCTCAAGCTCTTCCATGTCCTTGATCATTGTCAGACAGTGATCTTGGACTGACTGCCCATCACGCATCTTAGCCTTAAAAAGTCATTTCGTGACTTGATATTTGGCTGCGCGACTCTGTTCACCAAACATCTCCTGTAGGTGAGCCAACATTTGGCGAGCAGTCCCGATATCTTCATGTTGGCGCTGGAGCTCATCAGACATCGAGCCCAACATGTAATATCTGGCCTTATTATCTTCGTCTAATCCATTTTTTCAGAGACGCTCTCTGTTCAGTGGATGGACGGGCTGGTAAGGTGGGAGGGTCCTGGTCCAAAACATGGGTTAACTTCTCGAACCCAAAACTAATTTTGTAGTTCCTGAGCCAATCTTTATAATTGGGTCCAGTCAGTCTATGTGTGTCCAGGATACGCTTATAAATTATCCCTTTGAGTTAATGGTAATTGATAATTTCATATTTTTCAAGAGTTCGAAATTTAAGGACATGAAGATAATCATTATTAACTCATAAAAAAAAAAAAAATGGGGGCTTGCCGATCATAGGTCATCACAGAGGATGGTGACTTGATCTGGGAAGGTTTTGTGTACAATCGCTTCTCTTTAGTAGAGGAGTCTTGAGTCTACAGTGTGGAGATTACTAGAGAGTGAGGGGAGATATTGGATTATCGTTTAGAGAACGAGGGCATTGAGCGTGAGCCATTCTCGAGTAGTCATTAGGGAGTTCTATTCTTCTCGATTAATGACTAACTCGATGCAGCAGTAGTGTAGCGTTCATTGACCCTTTGGGGAGGGGGGGTGCATCAGCAGTTCACCTTGAGGGTGTTTATAGTTGACTAACACCAATTACTCAGTCTCTAGCCATATGGAAATCCTGAGGTGTATGTTGACTACAAGCATGTTCATTGTAGGAACTGGATAGCATCAAGATTGGAATCTATCTAACCTCGGTAGTAGAGGAGCAAGCGCCTTATGATGATCATAAAATCAGTCCAGAACTCCATGCCATGAACAGAGTGAAATAAAGAAAGAGTTCTATTTAGCTTTTCACACGAACGTGATCGAAATGATTATATCATATGACAGAACTAGGGTTTGGACGAGTTCACCTTAAACCCTAATCTGGTCGGGCTCAAGATAGAAGAACTTTATCACATTAGGTAGCTGCACCAAGGGGTCACATTCAGCTCTGAATTGGGTTGCCCACCTTATACTACTAGGTTCATTAGTGGATTTCTGGGGGAGCAATTTAGAATGATTTAGATGATCGATCATTCTGAGCCGTTCAATTAGAAGAGTTCTGATCCATCGAAAGGAGTTTTCGATGATGTCGATGATATAGATCATTGGACATATCCTATTACCATACAGAACTGAAACTAACTGGGGTCACACAAACAGGATTTGAAATCTGGTATACAATCAATTGAAATGATCCAGTTCAATCGATCTGGATAGATTTAATTAGGTTTGAAGAAATCGTGCTTAGCACTTGATTGGAACCGAACGTTCTTCTTTTACTACATAAATATTAGTTGGTCACTGACTGAGCCAAAGAGTTTGTGCATTGATCAGAGGGCCTTCAATATTTGTCTGATTGGTAGCTATCCAAGATCAGAAAGTTGTCATTTATTTTTGTAAGACATTACCTACATTTTTGGTCACCTGCCATTCATCCTTTGACTTGGTCAAAAGTTGACCTATTGATTGAGTTCATGTTGTCCCATATGATCACTTTGGACTTTCCTGTCTGCGTGTCACAAGCACCCTTTGGAGGCTGGTAGGGATGTGCTATCTCTGCTACAACCCTTGCAAGGAGGAGGGTGCCACCCTTTCGGCGTGTGCCCCAAGTGAAGGCGCCCTAGGAGTCCCTCTGTTTGGATAGGGACTCCATCTCCTTTTTGGATTTCCAATTACAGTTCTCCCTACCAGAGACCACTTTGTACGGTCTTAGGCACCCATCTAAGGAGGAAATCCAGGTGGTTACTGTATTCACACCAATCAGATTAGATCTATTTCACTAAAGAGTTGTGATTGGTTGGGAAGAAAAGAGTTGGATTCACAGACAGTCTAGTAAGATAAAACCCTATCGCACCAACTTCAAATTAAAACGAAATTGAAGAGCGAATTGAAAATTCCCCATGCCCCAAGGTGCCTCTCCTTCTTCCTCCATCCGATAGCCAACTTCTCCTCTCCTCTCCATCCGCCACGTGAAAGTGTTTGGGACCTTGGTGGTGCAATCCAAGATGGGAAAATAGACTAAATGCTAAAGGCTGCACTGCTGCCACAAGGACAACGAATGATCTTCGAAAAGCGAGTTTTAAAGATCTTTCAGGATTCAGATTCCAGATCCTAATTTTTGGAGATGTGCATAAGAGAAGAAGAGGATCTCTAGATTCGAGCCTGAGTGGTTATCAGGTAAGGCCAGGACTTGCGTGGTAAGATTCCCAAAACCTTGCGCCCCATCATCAGACGGGTTGATTTACTCACTATCAAGGTAAATTAAATTTGAATTTAATTTATCTAAATTTATTTTTAATTATTAAAATAATTAAAAATCAAGAATTTAAAATATTCTTAGATCTGTATCTAGATATAAAAAAAAAATTTAAATATTATCTTCTGTCTGAATCAGGATCTAAACGAACCTAGTCCGAAAACTCAGGATTCTCCTTCAACTGCGTAGAGCCAACGTTCTACAAGTGTTTAGATCTGATTCTTAATTTATTTAATCAAAAAAAATAAGTGATTTTTAGATGTCAACATGAGAGTATCAGGATCTGAAATCCAAAAAAATTTAAAATTAAAGATTTGGATCTATGATTAGAAAATATGCAAAGTGACTAGATTACATCTAAAGAGAATAGTTCTATTAGATAAGTCTTGATATATTTTAATTTATATTTATTAAAACTCATATTAGGATCTTTTATTACTATTTATTGATATTATAATGACTTAGTTAAAACGTACACGAAAAATATACGAATTAAATACATCTAATTAAAACATCAAGTAGAATTATTAAATTATGAACATTGGATTCTTAGATCTACCAGTTGTAGAATTAGTTCTCATAGATCAGTAATTGGAATTATTTTGATAGATCAATTACAATCTAATTCTTTTCAGATATTATGTATTAATTAGATAAAAATATGTATTGATTCGATACAGGAACTGTATGCAACAATATGCCATATTAGATCTAATTCTTGTATATAGAATATATGATATAGATCTAAAACTAGTTTTGTAGTATTGCATGTTTCTGATTAACGCATTCTCTTGACCTCTCGATCATAAGAATGTAAAAGGATTTAAAGACCCTACTCTTCTATTCCAATTGGGTGTTCTTATGACGTGTAGGGTGCTGGCATGTTCGTCCTTTAATTCAGAAATCCGAAACTACTTGTCTGCAAAATCCTAGATCCTGAAACCCTAGGTATTATTGTGCAATATTCTTTTATAAACCTACTAATTAAAAATTAGATTAGGAATATTAATAGATTAAAATAAGAATTCAGATTAAGACATTATTCATAATAGTTGGTTCGGGCTTGGGTAGCTTAATTACCCTAGCGGTTGATCAATACCGAATCAAGAGTTGGTTAGATTGGGATCAACAAAGCTTAAAATTGACCAGCCTATAGCGATAAGTCTGGTCAAGATTATCACATCAAGCAAGACTAATTAGGCTCAGAACATAAGTCTAGATTCGTAGGCTAACCCAATTGGTTCGACTCATAATTTGGTGTCTAAGGTAAGTTTGGCACATAACGACGCTGACTGGTTTTAATTGGAAGCTTACTCGACTGAATGCAATTTCTATGTACAAGTTAATGCATATCCTTCACTGTCTCAACTTATCTGACCATATAATGACATAGTTTCTGATTGTAGGTGCAATAATCCAAGCTAACCCATGCCACTAGGTTGTCATAATTGTTCATGACTATTACAAGTCTAGTTTATTTAAGATCATAAATCAATTCTCCCTAAGTAAAAGATAAGTCAACGTCTCCTCGCAATCATTGTAGACTTGCGAGCCTTCCCAGGGTTGATTGTTCTCGACTGATATGTTGGCTCATTCGCATCGGAAAGATGCACATCGTCTATTATGCATTGGCTTGCTGGGCTGAGAGAGAGTTTGGCTCAAATTTTGAATATGCAGAGACTCAATTAAAAATTCATCTGTTGGCAAATGTGGTCTGACATTAACTAAGGGAGTGGATCAATATTCTTGACGGTGAGAATATGAATTGAGGATCAAGTTTGGTGCACACATGAATTAGAGAAATCATTGAACAAGAGTTGTTCACTCATTAGCTAACCCATTCACAATAACTTAGTGGTTGATGAGCAGTTGGAGACCGCACCACAACACTAGAAATCATTAACGTGGAGATTTTGCATCTATACAGCGGAAAGTGTTAGAATCCAGAAAATAGTGAGAAGCTAATTTAATTTTAAAATAAAATTTCTAAAATAAATTGGTCAAGTCATAATATTTATCTAACTAGAAACTTGTGACTCTCTCAGGAAATATCTGCATCAATCCATTGGCA
>QRFJ01001421.1:0-75175 GCA_006176705.1 Cocos nucifera
CTTATGGAAACACAAATCAGAACCTTTGATAAATTTAAAGAGTTTATAAAAGTATTGGTCGAAAAATAAACTAGATAATGTATAAAAATCCTTCATCTGATCAGGGAAGGAGAATACTTATCTGGTGAGTTTCTAGACTATCTTAAAGTGTAAAGAGATTCTCTTCTGAATGGTACCTTCTTATACCACCATAATTAAATGGTGTAGGCTGAAAAAGAAAAAAATCAACCTTTATTAGATATGGCACGGTCCATGCGATCGTCGCTTCACTGAATTACCTATTATTCTTCTGGGAGTCAATCTGCCCGTGAATCGTTTATGATTTTATATCTTGAATAGAGTACCTTTCTACTTGAAAATCTGTTATACTCACATTAGATACTATGCAGGAAGAACAAACTATTAAGTTTAGATCAGGTGGCAGATATGTCATAAAAAATTGCTTACTTGATATGCTTAAAGAATTAGTTCGTTATAGGAATATCTAGGATAATAGGATAATGTCTACAGTATCGAACATATGGGTATTGGTACATTCCATGCTCATGAAAAAGAATACTAACATATTTAAAGTGACGATACGTCAGCTTGATGCTGTATTAGACACATAGTTAACTACTTTATAGGATATGGCAAAAACAGAAATACATATGGATAGTTTATCTCTACCACTTAAACTGAATCCAAAAGTAGTCACATGGCTCCATTTCATGGAAATAAGCAACTTGTTATCCTAGTAATAAGGGATAGTTGAGTATGGATTGTAACCTGTAGCCTTTAGAGTTCCGAAAAATAATAACAAATACGAAATCTGCTTCCATAATTCAATTAAGACTATTGAACACATACGGCCTGCTATTCAAGTGAAGGTTATTCGATATCTGTGAGGTATTGGGTTTCATTGTATTGTAGAAACAATGTAATGCTCCAAGTCATTGAGAATGACGGCACCCTGACACCTATATGGAGGAGTAGTCAAAAGTAAGGACTCTTAACCAAAATGTAGGCTGTATACAACTTTAAATGGAAATCCATGCACACCAAACAAAGTATTGTACTTTTGGTAGAGGCACAGAGGATATAAAACCCTATTGGTTGCAAGGGATTTTTTAAAAAAAAGATTGGGAGCAGGATGGATCAAATTGAAAACCTATCAAGGCTAGATTGGTGGCTAAAGATTTTAGACAAAAATAGGAGATTGATTATGATGAAACATTTTTACCTGTTGCCATGCTCAAATCTATTCAGATTATGCTTGTCATAGCAGCATACCACGACTATGAAATATGGTAAATGGATGTGAAGATTGCCTTCCTTAATGGTTTTCTTGAGGAGGAGGTCTATATGTCACAGCCAGAGGGATTTGAGTCAAATGAGAGACCAAATTAGGTATGCAAGCTTAAGAGATTCAATTATGGATTAAAGCAAGCATCAAGGAGTTGGACCATCCGTTTTGATGTAACAGTCAAAGAGTTTGGTTTCATCAAGAATGTAGATGAACCATGTGTGCATAAGAAAACTAGTGGGAGAACCGTAGTCTTCTTGATTTTGTATGTAGATGACATACTCCTTATTGGGAATGATATCCCAATGTTGCAATCAGTCAAATTATGGCTATCAAATAAGTTTTTCATGAAAAGATTTAGGGAGAAGCATCCTATATACTAGGAATAAAGATCTATAGAGATAGATCTAAGAGGATGCTAGGCTTGTCCCAATCTAGGTACATTGACTTAATACTGAAAAAATTTAGTATGGATGGAAGTAAAAGAGGTTACTTATCCATGAGTCAAGGCATACATCTCACTAAAAAGATGTCTCCAAAGATACCTGAAGAGAGAAATAGAATGAGTTCTATTCCTTATGCTTTGACTGTTGGATCAATAATGTATGCCATATTATGTACAAGGCCTGATGTTGCTTATGCCTTAGGCATTGCAAGTAGATTTCAAGCTGATCCAGGAGAGGATCATTGGAAAGCTGTGAAAAATATTCTTAAGTACTTGAGAAGGACTAAAGATATTTTTCTAGTATATGGTGGTTCTGATCTTAAACTAGAAGCATATTCTAACTCTAGTTTTCAATCAGACCTAGATGATAGCAAATTCATTTTAGGATATGTTTTTACTCTGAACGATGGAGCAGTGAGTTGGAAGAGTATTAAGCAGCCAACTGTAGCTGACTTAACTATTGAGGCAGAATATATAGCTGTAAGTGAAGTCGCCAAGAAAGCTGTCTGGATGAAGAAGTTCATCATTGAATTGGATGTTATTCCTGAAATTAAGAATTCAGTACCACTTTACTGTGATAATACTGGAGCTATTGCTCAAGCAAAGAAACCTAGGTCTCATCATAAATCCAAACACGTTCTAAGATGCTTCCATCTCATTCGTAAAATTATTGAAAGATAAGATGTAGTCATAGAACGAGTTGACACCAAGAATAACATAGCAGACCCATTTACTAAGGCTTTACCACTGCAATTGTTTGATCGCCACCTTGATTGTATGGGATTAAAATATAAGGGTGATTGGTTTTAGTGCAAGTGTGAGATTGAAAGGAATATGCCCTCAAGCCAATCAAAATTTATTTATTTTTGGGCTATATTTTGTCTTCCAAACTCATGTAATAACATTTTAAAATAAATAAAGATATTTATTTCATCATATACAGTGTCTTATTATTTATTTAAGATTATGATGAACCCCATAAATTAGGGCTATGATTTTAGGATTATGATGAGATCATACTAGTGAGACCTAAAACCTTAAAACCCAATTTAAAACATTCCTAGTCAATGGGACATTGAGTTGGGGATCAATATTTTTCGGTAAGACTAGCACATCCTTTGTATGCTCAATTGAGAGGGTGATTGATCTCACAATAACTTGTGTATGACACTAATACAAGAATGTGGGTGCTCATTAGAGAATGAGTTCACTGAATTGATTCAAGTCGAGAATATCTAATGGGGTCTTATCTACATGTCAATAGATGGTTCTCATAGTTGAATTATGCATATAATCCTTTGACCTAAAACTACCATAGAACCTTATATATATGAATCCATATTTTGGTTCATACTCATTCATGACTCAGTCATGTACAGGGTGATTTGGATATGGTAGATTATATATGAAGGTTGTGAGTAAGTTAACATGGAATCGATCACTCATGGTAAGAGGAAATCGCATCTTGCCTGCTTCAAACAAATGATGATTCAGAACGACTTTGATCAAAGCATGATAAAAATTAGAAATAATTTTTAATATTTCATTAAATGAATCATCATCATAAGATTGAAAGAGAAATGAATATGATATTGGGTTTGACATATTTCCATATCTAGAGTCATATTCAGGATGCAGGATGATCAAAGGATCTAGTTGCATGATAATTTTTTCACTAAAAGATATTTTTAGTATTTTCATCAAAATTTTACATCTTTCGGGTAGTCACGATATATTGCTAGATGTCAATCATGTCTCATGGGTTCAATCAAATTAAAAATTTTTAATTAGAAAGTGTTTTAATTAAGTCAAATTGGGTAGGCTAATTTTGACCTAAATCAGTTTGGTTGAGTTCTAACCAGATTAGGTCAAATCACACCCAGATCCACTGCTGGTTAGATGTGGAACCCAATGGTTATACACAAAGAGAATTGATTAAGGATCTATTTGGATTAGACCATGTTTGCAAGATGAACATGCTAGCACATGTAGCAAACCCTAGCACCCAGATTCGAATTGGATTCAAATTGGCTTCCAATTTGGGCTAATTAAGGTCTGATTTGAGCCAAATTGAATTTGGTCTTGAAATGGATTAATCTAGACTAATTGGGCTTTAGATGAGGCATCACATACCAGAATCTCATGTGCCAGAGAGTCTCTCTCTTACATGTGAGAAGTCTTTCATGTGCAAGAGACTTTGGCGCATGGGATTAGTTTGGCGCCTACCTTCTTTGACTTTTCCTCTTTCTCCATGTCGCGTAAATTTTCAAAAGGGCATGGACATCAGATATGAGGTGCAGAAGAGTCATTCTGAAGATTAAAAACTTTGTTATCTATTTAATATTTGCATGAGAAGGGACTCCTTGTCACCCAGGACTCCTTGCCGCCTACTCTTCCTTGGCGCCTCCTGGACCAAGTCAAAGTCCCTTGGGACTTTGACTATTCAAAGATTATCTCCATGCCATTTTGCTGAATGGGCATCCCATATTAAGGCCATTGGATGGCCTTGTTATCTGATCTAATGGTTGAAAATGATGGTGCCAAAAATGAAAGCCCGCGACTCTTCGTAAATAACTTACGTAGAATTAGTCCAAGAGTCCTTCTGCTTTAAGGCACCTCTTGGACTAAATCTATATGTCATTATTATCTAATGAGGTATGAATAGGCTGAAGGGACATGAGATAATAATTTGAAAGAGCGTGAGAAAATGTGTTGGCACCCCTACGTACATTATAAATAAGGGTGCGCACCAAGAGTCCGATAATTATGAAAATTATCTTTCTTTCTTACAAATATTTCCTCATTGTCCAATTTTGTTTCTTTCCTTCTTTTGTCTAGACCTTGTCCTTATAAGGATAAGAAGTCATCTTAAGACTAAGAGATTAGAAAGAAAAATTAAGAAGACAAGGAAAAAAGAAAGAAAAGTAAGGAGAGGTAAGGAAGGTGACATAAAGATTAAGAAAGGTCTTGCCCATTTAATTAAAATTCTTATTACTAAAATTTTAACTATATAAATCAGAGGTGTTGGTGTCTTGATCAAATCTCCGTGTCGATCAATGTTGGAGGGTGAACATGTGGGCACCTAGTGAAATCCTTGATGGACTACTGCCAAAAATTAGGGATAATTCAGGATTTAGTGATAAGAGGTATATTCTGATACTTTCTTTTATATTACAAATGCATGCTATATGATTTAATTGCTAATAAGATGGTCCTAGGGTTCGGATTTGGTTTGTATGATTTCATAATTTTGCTTTGAAATCTATGCTTTCACCCTGAACACCAATCTTATCACATAGGATATCCTAAAGAGTCATTAGGATATTATTTCTACATTTTAGAAGATCACAATGTGATTGTGAGTCGACATGCCATCTTTCTTGAAAAATAGTTTATTCAAGATGGTGGCATTGGAAAGCAGATCAAGCTAGAGGAGAAAGTCTCCCAAGAGCAAAGAGCTAAGGATCCTTTGGAACCAAATCAGGTTGAGCTAATACAATTACTACCTCCTCCACCTCAAAGATTGGAAAGGGTTTCTCATCCCTCTGAAAGATACTTAGGTACTATTTCAGAGAAAGTAGAGAAAATGTTCCTTGTAGGTAATAGGGTTCATGGTGATGATCCCAAAATCTATAATGAGGTAATGTCAGATATCAACTCCGAGAAATGGTTAGAGGCAATGAAGTCAAAAATTGACTCGATGCACTCAAACCAAGTCTGGACCTTGGTAGATCCACCAGAAGGTATAGTACCTATTGGGTGTAAATAGATCTACAAGAGAAAGATTGGTGCATATGGAAATGTAGAGACATTCAAAGCTAGATTAGTGGCAAAAGATTATAGTCAGCATGAAGGCATTAACTATTAGGATACCTTTTCACCAGTAGCCATGCTTAAATCCATTTGCATATTGCTTGCTATTGTAGCCTATTTTGATTATAAAATATGGTAAATGGACGTAAAAATGACATTCTTAAATGGATATCTTGAGGAAGATATCTATATGGAACAGCTGCTGGATTTCACATCCAGTGATACTGATCATAAAGTATGCAAGCTGTAAAGGTCCATATATGGACTTAAGCAAGCATCTTGAAGTTGGAATACTCATTTTAATGATGCGATCAAATTATTTGGTTTCACCAAAAATGAGAAGAAATCATGTATTTTTAGAAAGGTCAGTGGGAGCACTATTATCTTCCTCGTACTGTATGTGGATGATATCCTTCTTATTGGAAATGATATTTCCATGTTGACCATAGTTAAAATGTGGTTATCTAAAGAATTCTCCATGAAAGACCTAGGAGAAGCATCCTTCATTCTAGAAATTAAAGTCTATAGAGATTGACCAAATAGGATGCTAGGTCTTTCACAGTAGATGTACATAGAGGAAGTGCTAAAGAGGTTTAGCATGGAAAACTTCAAGAGGGGTTTGGTACCCTTCAGACATGGCATTCATCTCTCCAAGAAGATTTGCCCTAGCACACCTGAGGAGATAGAATGCATGAACAAGATCCCTTATGCTTCTGCAATAGGGAGCCTCATGTATGCCATGTTATGTACGCGACTTGATATAGCCCATACTGTGAGTGTCATGAGCAGATATCAGTCGAATCTAGGTGAAGAACATTAGACTTTTATGAAATGTATCCTTAAGTACTTAAGAAGAACTAAGGATATATTCTTGATTTTTGGTAATGGTGAACTCCAAGTCTGGGGGTATACAGACTTGGATTTTATGTCTGATATAGATGATCGAAAGTCAACATTAGGAAATTTATTTTCTGTAATGATGGTGCTGTCAGTTGAAAGAGTTTCAAACAGACAGTAATAGCAAATTCCACCATGGAAGTATATCACTGCATCAGAAGCTACGAAGAAGGCATTCTGGTATAAGAAGTTTACCATAGAGATCGGAGTGATGCCATCAGATGCCATTCCTCTGTACTACAATAATAATGGTACCATAGCTCTTGCTAAGGAGCCGAGGTCTCATCAAAAATTCAAACACATCGAGCAGTGATACCACCTCATCCATAATTAACTTGAGAAAGGATACATCGAGGTCAAGAGAGTCAACTCCGCAAACAATGTGGCAGACCCACTTACAAAGCCGTTGAGCCAGCAGAAGATCGAAACCCATCTTGAGAAGATGGGACTCCTTTCATTTTTCTCCCCAGCTGTTAGATTTCTCTCTTCCTCAAGTTATCACTAGCTCCTATTTTGGCTTTTGTATCCTTTTTTCATTGATGAATGTTTCCAACTTTTTTTTTGCTCCATGCTCTCAATCATAGTCGCAAGTGCAAGAATTGCAACTTGAGCTACCAAGTTGGATACAGCTTCCGACATAGATGGAGCTATGTTCCACCAGTGGTCAATTAAAGATTCAAAGTTCTGATGGAGGTACTAGGCATTTTTGAAGTGAAAAGTTTTGAATCATTTTGCACCTGGCCAAACACTAGAAGTGAAAGATAATAAAAGAGAGATGTGATCAGACATAGTTCTTACTAGGGGGATGCGGGTGGTCAAGGAGTGTTGATTGCGCCATTCAAGCGAAACAAAACTTCTATCTAGTTTTGCCAAACTAATCTTTGAACGAAAAATTAGGATTTGCTAGCATGTATTTTGAAATTTTTCCAAAATATAAATAATGGAAGCAAGAGATTAATCATATTAATCTATAAAATATGTAACTAAATTCTAGATCTAGGATCTCATGACATGAATCATGCATACATTAAAATCTAAAAATTAAATAATAAATAAAAATAAAGATGTTAGTCATATCAACATCAAACAAAAACTAGATCTAATTTAGTAAGTGAGAGATTATATCCCTTTTACCTTTTTGTGGATAGAGAGCTGATATGAGACTGAGGTCATCATTTTGAGCCACACATGTATTCGATCTCTATAGAAAGTCCACATGAAACCTCGATCTTGATTTGAATTCCAATCTTTGAAAATCAGCATGATGTGCTAGCACCCTACCAATCCTTCTTTGATGGTTGATCACAAATTGTTGAGAATAATGCCTTGAATTCTTCCATATTAAGTCCATAATGAGGTCCAGGACAACGAATGGAGTCTAACGAGCCTAAGAATACCTCATTCGGAATCCGAATGAGAAAGATACGTGCGAAGAAAGCACTCGAACATCGCAACGGAAGTTGAAGTGGGGCCCTTGGTCGGCAGGCCCACTAGAGGCTCGGCCAGTCTCGCAGGCCAGCGAGGGCTGGCCCAGGCATGCACTAGCATGCGGGCATGCAGCCAAGTGCGGGTGCAGCCCTGCACGGGCGCCTGGGTGCACGGCCCAGCGCCATGCGCGATTGAGGTTGGGTGTGCGTGGGTGCGGCCCAAGCCCAGGTGCGCATGCACGGGGGAGCGGCCTGGGCCCAGGCGGCCTCACGATTGCATGGGCATAGGGGTTTTTTTTGCGGTTCATATGCCAAAGAGCATGGATCGAGTGTTTATTGTGGCTTACGGGGTTTAGGGATTCCTTCTCCATGTTTTACTAGGTTTTGGACTGTATCTGTGGTCTTTATAAGCAACAGACCGAAAGCTAAAGGCTGTGGCCATGGCTTTGTGATTTTGAGAGAGCCGAAGATGTAGAGAGCATAAAAAAGGTGCCAGTGGATGATAAGCATCGTAAATTCACCAATAAAAGTATTAATTTATTAATTAATTTATATTAATTTTTAATAATTATCAATCAATTTATATATAATTTTTAAAAAATTCATATTTTTATTAATTAAAAAAATTAATTAAAAAATAATAAAAAATAATAAAAATTAAAAAATAAAATTTTATTATCAATATAAAGAGCTCATTTTTTTTATCACAACGAAATAAATTTCAAGTAAAACGGAGCTAAAATGGAAAAGATATGAATTTTTAAAAAAATATAAAATAAATAAATATAAAATAAAAAAGAAAATGGCTCAGTCAGCTCCGCAAGCCAAGCCACCAAGCCAAGCCGAGCCAGCAAGCCAAGCCAAGCCATCAAAGCTGACTCAACCGTTGAAGCCATCAGCCGGTCTACGATCCAGGTGTGGACCGCAAGCTCAGCAAAATCCAGCGAATCAGAGATTGCCACGTGGCGGACCTAGACCCTTAAAGGGTCTACAGAAATTTATCGTGGCTCAAAGGGCAATCTGGTCATTTCACTCGGTGACAGAAGCACTGATTGGCTACGGTGTGCAGTGCGGCCGGTCCATCCGGTCCATGGGAATAGTAATTGCACGATCCGACGGCTACGGTTGATTGCGGTCATGATCGGACGGCGGTGGTAATTTCCAGACTTGATTCAAATTCTATTAAGCGATCTGGCATGATCCAATGGCCAGAAAACCAAGTGATGAAGATCCGACGGTCCAGAACACTTCCGGCGGTGATCAAGACTCCCGAAGCACGATTTGCGGCCAGATTTCCTCGATCAAGCGCGATCCAACGGCCAGAATTTAATCCGACCCGATCTGAGTTGATCTGCATCCGATTTTGATGATTTTTGGACCGTTGGATTTCCTATTGAATGGCTGGATTTTATCAGATTTATCAGAGATGTATCAGAGCTATTTTAATTCAAATTTTATTCAAATTTTGATGATTACAAAGTTCATTAGTCCCACATTGCCTTTAGAAAAAAATATCCAGCCCTCCTAGCACTATAAAAAGGACCCTAGGCCTCCAGAAATCAATATCTCCGATCAAGGTGAAGCTTTGGTACAGGGCGAAGCCAGGCTATGGGTTAAAGGCTGCTTCGAAGCAACGGGTGCCGAGAAGAAGAGCCGAGCTTCTACACCATCTTTCTGCCAATGCCGATCCAAGATCAGAGATCAGGCTATTTTATTTTTTTTTTTTTAAATTTTATGTATTTAAATTCTAAAATTTTAATTAATAAAAATTTTATTTTTGCATTTTAATTTCTTACTTTTAATTTTTATTGTAATTTAATTTCTATATTTTAATTATTACTTTTTATTTTATTGCAAGTAGATGCTAAGATCTAACTAATAGATCTTAGTACCAAATTTAAATTTCTGCACCTTTTAATTTTTGCTTTTAATTTTCCGACTTCACTTTTGATTCTGAAAACTCAAATCCTTTTCTTCTTTTCTTTTAAAAAATCAAAGATTTCAAATCTAAAAATACTACCTTCCCTGTGGATTCGACCCGACTCACTACTATCTATATATTTTCAATAATTTTAAGAAGTCGGATTAAACTGATAAACACGGTGTCTTAACGACAACATCGCGTTCCTATCAAGTTTTTGGCACCGTTGTCGTGGAAGATTTTTGATTTTTGATTTTGATTTCTTTGATTTTTTTTAAAAATAATTTCGACAAACGCATCAAGTTTTTGGCGCCGTTGTCGGGGAAGGAATAGATGCTATTTTTTTTCTTTGATTTCTTTGATTTTTTTTTATAAATTAATTATATATTTTTTTAATATTGCTTACTAATTTTTTTTATTTATTTTGTAGCAAAAAAAAAAAGAGAAAATGAAGAAAGCATCAAATTTTGGTGAGATCAATCCTAACCCTAGTCCTCTTTTTTTTTTATTTTATTTATTTATTTATTTTATTTTTTAAATTAATTTAAAAAAATATTTATTTAAACCTAATTAAAAGCCTCATGATAAGATTAGAAATCCTAACTGCTTAGAGCATGCATCATATTAGTTTTATTTTTATCTTTATTTTTATTTTTATTTTTTTTTGGTGATTGCTGGAGGCAAGGTAAGCCTTTCAGAATTGTTACATGCATCTAGTTTAAATTGCATAGAACCCTTTGATTGAATTTTTTTTTGCATATCATATTAAATCAAATTAAGGGCACATACCCAATTAAATAAGATAAGGTGGGGATTTGATCACCCTTCCTTAGCCCACAAACAACCAACCAGCATCCTGCATTGACCTAAGCCTTTAATTTTAAAATCAATTAGACATCAACCCTAGGAACTCGAGCTCAATAGGATAAGGAATCCTAAGAGTTGAACCGGGTTAGGATAAGTCAATTTGACTGGTGTCTAGGAAAGTGGTTCAGGGACGATTGGGCCCGAAGGAAGGTGGTTTCTAATTGGTTCCGTTCGCTTACCTGGCCAAGCATAATTGGTGTCTAAGGCAAGCAACGGGGGGACTCCCACCGACCTTACACTTACCTGGCTAGTTGATTGGCTAATCCTACACTTGGAGGGCTTGAAGGTGACCTTGGCAGTTAGGAGCTGTCTAGATCTAGGATAACCCTTAGTCAGGATTGATTGACCAACTTGATTGCTAACCAACATCAAACCTAATTAAACCTTTAATTCTTCTCTCTTCTTCTTAGTTCTAGGACTCCTTAGGACCTCTTCTTTAGAACTCTTTTTCTTTCTTTCTTTCTCTAAATAAAAAATAAAATAAAATAAAATAAAAATTAAATTAAACTAACTAAAAAATATTAAAAATAATAAATTAAATTAAATTAAATTAAATTAAAATAATAAAATAAAAATTAATTTATAATAAAATAAAAAATAATAAAAAATAATTCTAAAAATTTTTTTTTTGAACCATACATTAGGGTTACACTAATACATGCATGGTAGGAAATCACTTTTTCTGATTTAGTTGAACTTAATTGAATGGTTGATTCACATTAAACATAATCAAATGGCTAATATGAATCTAATAGTCCAAAAATTAGATAAAGTTGACCTTCTTGCTCAGAAAATAGATCAACTCCTAACCCTAGGTCAACAATCTCCTACACAATTCACATCATCTTCTAATTATCAGGAGAATTATTCAATCTGTGCTAGTCCAACCCATCATGTAAGTGAATATCCTATGACTGCACAGTTTCCACATTTTATCCAGAACAAGTTCAAGCTACTCAAGGATACTCCAAATTGATTAATGACCCATTTTCAAATTCATATAATTCAGATTGGAGTAACTTTAATTTTTCTTGGACATCCCAACAGACTCAGGCTCAGACCCAAATTTCACTTGAGCAAAATTATCAAAATTATGCCTATAATAATGGTCAGCCTAGTCAGTTTAACCAGCCATCATATTATAATCAGCCTTCATACCCACCTCCTCAACAGACCAATCTAGCTGATGATAGATTTAACCAACTTCAACAATTAATTCTAACTCAACAGCAATCTATCATCTATCGCCAGACTAGAAGCTCAAATAGGATAATTAGTTGAGTCTAACATGAGGAGAGAACTAGATCAACTACCGAACCTACCAATTTCAAACAACCCACCTAATGACCACCAACCACCTGGATTAAATTATCAATCTAATGTTTCATCTAAGAATCCTCAATTTGAGAATACCAAAGTAATTCCTGAACTTAAAAGCTATAGGATTCTTATGGACCCATACCAAGACCAGGTGAGAGAGGCTAGTACTGATGCTAGCCAAAATAAAAATTTAGAGGAACTGGTTAGTACTGAGACTAACCACATAGAAGAACCCAAGCCAGGAATTAGTACTGATGCTAGTTCCAGTTTAAATGAGATAGAAATAAGGGAAAAGAGAATAGATGATTTACCCGAGACTTATAAACCTAATGTCCTATTTCCCTTCAACCCTAGAAGCTGGTTCTTCTTATAAAAATCAAAAGGCATGTAATGAAATGTCAATGGAGTTGTTTAAGCAGGATCACATTAATTTACCTCCAGAATTAAAATCGCCTTTAGTCACCATTCCAGCACCCATTGAATCAAACTTAACTCCTAAAACTCCATTCATGAGCATTTTAGAAAAACAAATAGGAGAAATTCTTAATAAACATGGGTCTGAGAATGGAATCATAAAATATATCCCAAAAATTAATAGTGAATATATCAATAATGGGATTAAAAATCAACTTTCTGAGATTGGCAATCCAAAACCATTGGAATTTGTCAATCCAATATTCGACACAGGATAGTGAGCTGCATTGTGTCTGGCTGAAGACGGTAAACTTAGCGCTTGTTGGGAGGCAACCCAATATTTAGTTTTTATCTAATTTATCTTTTTAGTTTATTTTTTTTAGGATAATTTGAATAAGTTGGAGGGAGAGCTCAAATTTTCAAAGGCATGTGCTGGACCAAATATATATATATATATATATAATAAAATAAAATTATACTGAGTTAGGTGTATTCTTCCATGTTTTTTTCTCCATTGAGGACAATGTCGATTAAGTTGAGGGGAGAGAAAAATAAAAAAAATTTAAAATTTTAAGTCCTCGAAAAAGTTAGTATTTAGTATTTAGATACTTGATTATGCTTAAGAATCGAATAAAACTAAGCATTTTAAAAAAGAAAATTGATGCACAGATTAGAGAATCTATGAGAGATATTGAGGAATCAAGTATTAAGAAAATTCAATAAAGAGTTAAGTCTAGAACATAAAAAATTTTTCCTTGGAGCATTTCTAATTATTTCTACTAGCATCAAAGAAAAGTCTACTTTTTATAGGCTTGTGTAGGGTAACTATACGTTTCTTCATATAAAAATTTATTTTAATAAAATAGTTTCCAAGTACTTCTCACTGAGTAACCGGGCCTCTTTGCCTAAGCAAGCATTGAGTTTCACGTCAAAAGGTGGGAAGGGCAAAGAAGCTCGTTGTAAAGCTAGTCTTAACTCGTAGCCTATTTGATTCGAGCTAGTAAGCCCGAGGGGTATTCTATACCTAGTGCCCTAAAGCCAACTGGTTTGGGAGTCATTGGCCCAAGACTCGCTACATGGATCAAATAGAAAGCTTAAGGAGTTAAGACACTCAATAGTGGTACAACGTTAAAAAAAATAAAAAAAAAAAAATATTGGTTTCCCACCAAGTAACCGGATCCCGTTGCCTAAGTAAGCAATGATATTCGCATCAAAAAGTGGGCAATGTGAAAATAAAAATTAATAAATGAAGGATGGAAGTAGCAATACACCTGCCTATATGAAAGTTTAGACAAATCAGAGATAAAAGTGGAATAATTTAGAAAAAGTTCTGAAAAATTTAATATTCTTTAAAGCTCTACTAAAAGTAGAAAAATTTTTCTATTGATAAGTATTAATACCCCAATGATATGTCTCATTTAAGCTCTACTGAATATCAATGGCCATTTTGAAAATTGCTTAGGTAAAATTCGAAACTCTAAAGTTAAAAGGTATTTAAAACTAAATTCTTTCTTTACTCGAGGACGAGCAAAGCTTAAGTTGGGGGTGTGATAAGCATCATAAATTCACCAATAAAAGTATTAATTTATTAATTAATTTATATTAATTTTTAAGAATTATTAATCAATTTATATATAATTTTTGAAAAAATTCATATTTTTATTAATTAAAAAATTAATTAAAAAATAATAAAAAATAATAAAAATTAAAAAATAAAATTTTATTATCAATAGAAAGAGCTCATTTTTTTGATCACAATGAAATAAATTTCAAGTAAAACGGAGCTAAAATGGAAAAGATATGAATTTTTAAAAAATAAAATAAAATAAAAATTAAATAAAAAAGAAAATGGCTCAGCCGGCTCCGCAAGCCGAGCCACCAAGCCAAGCCGAGCCACCAAGCCAAGCCAAGCCATCAAAGCTGACTCAGTCGTTGAAGCCATCAGCCGGTCTACGATCCAGGCGTGGACCGCCAGCTCAGCAAAATCCGGCGAATCAGAGATTGCCACGTGGTGGACCTAGACCCCTTAAAGGGTCTACAGAAATTTATCGCGGCTCACAAGGGCAATCTGGTCATTTTCACTCGGTGACAGAAGCACTGATTGGCTGTGGTGTGCGGTGCGGCCGGTCCATCCGATCCATAGGAATAGTAATTGCGCGATCGGACGGCTGCGGTTGATTGCGGTCATGATCGGACGATGGTTGGTGATTTCCAGGCTTGATTCAAATTCTATTAGGCGATCTGGCGCGATCCAACGGCCAAAAAACCAAGTGATGAAGATCCGACGGTCCAGAACACTGCCGGTGGTGATCAAGACTCCCAAAGTGCGATTTGCAGCCAGATTTCCTCGATCAAGCGCGATCGGACGGCCAAAATTTAATCCGACCCAATCTGAGTTGATCTGCATCCGATTTTGATGATTTTTGGACCGTTGGATTCCTATTGAACGGCTGGATTTTATCAGATTTATCAGAGACATATCAGATCTATTTTAATTTAAATTTTATTCAAATTTTGATGATTACAAAGTGCATTAGTCCCACATTGCCTTTAGAAAAAAATATCCAGCCCTCCTAGCACTATAAAAAGGACCCTAGGCCTCCAGAAATCAACATCTCCGATCAAGGTGAAGCTTTGGTACAGGGCGAAGCCAGGCTATGGGTTAAAGGCTGCTTCGAAGCAACGGGTGCCGAGAAGAAGAGCCGAGCTTCTACACCATCTTTCTGCCAATGCCGATCCAAGATCAGAGATCAGGCTATTTTATTTTTTTTATAATTCTATGTATTTAAATTCTAAAATTTTAATTAATAAAAATTTTATTTTTGCATTTTAATTTCTTGCTTTTAATTTTTATTGTAATTTAATTTCTGCATTTTAATTATTACTTTTTATTTTATTGCAAGTAGATGCTAAGATCTAACTAATAGATCTTAGTACCAAATTTAAATTTCTGCACCTTTTAATTTTTGCTTTTAATTTTCCGACTTCACTTTTGATTCTGAAAACTCAAATCCTTTTCTTCTTTTCTTTTCAAAAATCAAAGATTTCAAATCTAAAATACTACCTTCCCTGTGGATTCGACCCGACTCACTACTATCTATACATTTTCAATGATTTTAAGAAGTCAGATTAAACTGATAAACACGGTGTCTTAACGACAATATCGCATTCCTATCAGTGGACAGCAAGAGCAGGGCTTTGGGCAAACAGCTAGGTAGCAGACTATGGTTGTTTCAGGGAGTCTCCAAGAGAGAGTTTATTCAGGATAACTTCTTGTTGAGAAGATTGTGTACGTGAGTTGAGAGTGGATAATCTCATCTTGTATCTCTTTCTTTTTTATAGTAAAGTTTGCATGCCTCATGGAGGTGAGCCTTTAGGCTGATCCACATACTTGATTATTCTTGTTTTGGTTTTATTCTTTCTTCCTGTCGCAATCCACTGGTCCTAGATCCTTAATAAGTGGTATCAAAGCATGTTAATGCCCCCAATAATTGGTATCAGAGCTCAGATGGTACCAGAGCATAGATTGCAGTAGTGGTGATAGAGATTGAAGAACATGGAGAAGACAAGTGCAATCAAGATGGAGATCAACAGGTTTGATGGAAAGGGCAATTTCTCCTTGTGGCAAGCAAGGGTAAAAGATGTCCTCATCCAACATGGTTTGATCGATGCTCTCTTGTACAATGAGATGCCAGCCACCATAAAGGTGAAGGATTGAAAGCGGATCCAGATGTAGGCGATAAGCATGATCTGCTTGTACCTAGTGGATGATGTGGTGATACATGTACTTATTGAGACTTCTCCGATAGTGCTGTGGTCGAAGCTCAAGGAGTTGTACATGGTGAGGTCCCTCACCAATACCCTCTCTCTTTCAAGGTTGTTCTATCAACTATGGATGGATGAAGGTCAAAGTGTGTGGGAGCATCTATCCAACTTTCAAAAGATCCTCATCGAGCTCCTCAGTGTTGGCAAAAATATTAAGGAGAAGACCAGGGTGTTGGTCTTGCTTGCATCACTTTTTCCTTCGTATGAGTCCTTGGTGAATGCTATTCTAGTGGAAAAGAGCACCGTCAAGATGGATGAAGTCACTATGCTGATTCTTTAGAATGAGGTTCTCAAGAGGGAGAACCCAGCTTTGAGCTCAGATGGTGGTAGCTCAGCTTTGGTGGTTTTTGGAGGAGTAAGAGGCAGTAGACGGAGCGATAGAGGATTGCGAGGAGGATGATCCAGGTCTATGATGAGGGACCAAAGCAAGATTAGATGTTACATGTGCGACAAGTTGGGGTATCGAGTCAAGAATTGTCCATAACTCAAGGATCGGACAAGAGCTACTGTGGTGGTGGTCAGTAGCGATATAGAAGGTAGTGATGATATCCTTCTGGTTATTGATGAGGTATCTACTTCTTTCTCTCAGTGGATTATGGATTCTGCTTGTTTCCATCATGTATGTCGCAGAGAGGAGATGTTTGACTCCTTGGAGATCAGTGAGGGCATTGTATTCCTACTAGACAGATCGAGCTATGAGATCAAGGGCAGCGAGATGGTCAGCATGAAACTCCATGATGGAATAGTGAAGAAGTTGGGTGAGGTTCGATACATACCCAGCTTTAAGAAGAATCTAATTTTACTAAGCAGATTGGATTCGATCGACTTCAGATGGAAAGCTGATGGAGGAATTCTGAAGGTCATACGTGGTAGTAGGATGGTGCTAAGAAGAAGAAAGTATGGAGGATATTACCTCATGTCAGGGAGCCTAGTGCGAGGTGGAGCTCCAGGTGGAGATGGATTGGGCATGGGACAAGAGACTCGGAGGATGACATGCGACGTCGCAAGGTGAAGTTATTATTGCCACAGGAAGCTACCCCGAGTAGGTCTCAGGTCAGGTGGATCATAGTAGTTGACGGAGGTGGGATCGAGTGGCCTGGCTCGACCCCTATGTTTGCCCATCCATGATCAGTAGGCAATTGCCCCAGGGCATGGAGATGCTAGAGAAGCTCTCAGATAGATGGAGATCTACCTTAAATTCTTCCATATTAAGTCCACAGTGAGGTTTAGGATGATGAACAGAGTCCAATGAGTCCAAGAACACCTCAATCGGAGTCTGGATGAGAAAGATATGCGTGAAGAAAGCACTCAAAGCATTGCAGCGAAAGTCAAAGTGAGGCCCACGATCGGAAGGCCCACTGGAGGCTCGACTAGGCACGTAGGCCCATGGGGGCCAGCCTAGGCATGCACTGGCGTGCAGGCCAGCTAGCATGTGGGCATGGCCGAATGTGGGCATGCGGCCCAGTGCCACGAGCGGCCCAGGCCCAGGTGCGCATGCGGGAGCAGCCTGGGCCCAAGCGGCCTCACGACTGTGCGAGCACAGGGGTTTTTTTTGCAGTCCACATGCTAGTGAGCATGGATCAGGCGTTTATCATGGCTTACAGGGTTCAGGGATTCCTTCTCCATGTTTTACTGGTTTTGGACTGTATCTATGGCCTTTATAAGCAGCAGACCGAAAGCTAAAGGCTGTGGCCATGGCTTAGTGATTTTAAGAGAGCCTGAGATGCAGAGAGCAGAAAAAAAAGTTGCCAACAGACAGCAGGAGCAGGGCTTCGAGCAGACAACTAGGTATCGAACTGCGATCATTTCATAGGGTCTCTAAGAGAGAGTTTGTTCAGGATAACTTCTTATTGAGAGGATTGCATACGTGAGTTGAGAGTTGGTAATCTCCTCTTGTAACTCTTTCTTTTGAAGAAAAAAATCCTATTTTTTGAATCAAATTCGTTCATATCTGATTTGACCAAGAGAAATATTTCAAAAATTTTTCTCTTAGATCTAAATAAGATTTGATACTTTTCAGATCTAATTTGATGGATCTAATAAAATAAATTAAATTAAATTAAATCAAAATTAATTTATATCTTGTTCTTGGGTAATCTTATTATCCTATGATGATCTTGCTGATTGCCTGAGGTTCTAGATGTAGCCATGCAATCACCTGGCCTCTACTAATATCCACTCGGGTAGAATTTGGATATCTCCTCCTTCTCAATCTTTCATCCAAACATTAAATCTGAATCTGATCTTGAAGGTCTTCAAAATAACTTTTGAAGATCCGATGTCATCTCTTGTAGCAGTGTTGCCTTCTTCCTTTCTTGTCGCCTTTCTCTTGCCTGGATCGCACCAAACTAAAGCCCAAAGTCCCTTGGGAGTGGAGAGGAGAGAGAGGATCAGAGGTTGGCATGGAGGAGAGAGGGAGATGGCTATGTGGCATGGGCAAGGAGAGAACCTCTCTAAACCTAGGTGCAGATAGGGTTTATATAGATCCTGCTGTGCCATACAATGCCACATCATCCCAACTAATCACGTCTCTTCATGCAATCAGATCTAAATTTGATTGATGGGATGACATCACCTGATCCAGTTAGATGAGAACCTCTCTCAAACATCCTTAGGTGGCACCAAGACTGGTCAAAGTAGAGTCTTAGGTGCCACCTAAGTTTATTCCATGAAGCAACATGGAGTCCCATCTGTATGGGACTCCAGGCATCATTATCCTTGGGCGCACGCCTCCCTTGGCATGCACCCCCTACTTTCCTCTTTCTAGCAGGGTGACAAACCCCCATCTACTCTCTTATGGGTGCATAACACACAGGCAGATGTCAAGTGTCAAAGGTCAATGTTTGACCAAAGTCAGAAGACAAGAATTAGCAGATGATGAAAAATGGTAGGTGTTGTCTTAAGTTTATCTCATAAATTAAGACAACCTTTTTCTAATCTGGACAAGCTCCAGTCAGACCAAATAAAGGTACCTGAGTTAGTCCAAACACATTTGGCTCAGTCGAGACAACATTTGATGATTGTTGAAGGAGAACATTAGGATCAATTATGTGCTAGCATGATTTTCTTGAACTTAATTGAATCTAATTCAAATCAATTAAACTGAGTTTGTCAAATTGATGATATCTAGATCTAAACCCTTATTTATATGACCTAGTTAGGTTCATTTTTATATGATAATGAGATATATCATGATCTCTATCATCGACATCATTGAAACACCTTTCGATGGATCAAAACATTTTCTGATTCAGACAACTAGAATGATCGATCATCCAAATCATTCTAATTGCTCCCAAAATCCACCAGTGACACCTAACAGTATATGGTGGCAATCCATCAAAACTAAAAATGAACCTCTCGGTGCAGTTACCTATGTGATTATGTTCTTTTATCTTGAGTCCCGATCGAATTAGGGTTAAGGTGAACTCATCAAACCCTAATTTCCGTCATATGAATTAATCATTTGATTCAAATTCAATGTGAAAATCTTAATAGAAACTCTTTCTATTATTTCAATCTGCCATGGCCATGGGCTTATGGATTTGATTCTCATGATCATTATAGGACTGCTCCTCATCTATGAAGGTAGATAGAATTCCTCTTGGTGCAATCCAATTCCTACAATGAACATGCTATAGCCAACATACACCTCAGGATTCCGAATGGCTAGGAGATCGAGTTATGTTGTAGTCAAACTATAACACCCTCAAGATAAACTACCGATGCACCTCAGATCAAAGAACTAGACACACCACTACAGCTTCGAGCTAGTCATTGACGAGAAGATAGACTTCCTAATGACTGCTCGAGGCGGTCATGCTCTATGCCCTCATTTTCTAATGAGTACTTATACTCTCGCTTCGATGTCTCTACACCGTAGACTCGAGACTTATCTACTATAAAGAAGTGATTGTACACCAACCTTCCAGATCAATCACCATCCTCATGATGATCCTACGGTCATGAGCATTTTATGAGTTAATAATGAAAATTCATGTCTTAAATTTTCAACTCTTGAAAATAAGAATTATCATTGCCATTAACTCAAGGAATGTATCATAGACACTAAATACACATTATGATAGAAAATAACCCATTTTATTATTTATAGTGAAAATTATAATTTTGTCCTTAGAAGTATATAACAAGTGTCAGCCAATTCTGGCTTCTAGGGCATACATTATAACCAGTGACTTTGTAAGTGTGTCTACCATATTGTCTGCGGAGTCGACTCTTTTGACCTCGACATAATCTTTCTCGAGGTAATCACGGATGAGGTGGTATCGCTGCTCGATGTTCTTGGATTTTTGGTGAGACCTCGACTCCTTAGTAAGGGCTATGGCGCCATTATTATTGCAGTATAGAGGAATGACATCTGATGGCATCACTCCGATCTCTATAGCAAACTTCTTGTATCAGAATGCCTCCTTCGTAGCTTCTTCCATGATGGAATCTGCTATTATTGTCTACTTGGAGCTCTTCCAACTGACAGCACCACCATTACATACAAACAGACTCCCGAATGTTGACTTTCGGTCATCTACATCAGACATAAAATCTGAATCTGTATACCTCTAGACTTGGAGTTCTCCATTATCAAAAACCAGCAACATATCCTTAGTTCTTTTCAAATAATTAAGGATACATTTCACAGAAGTCTAGTATTCTTCATCTGAATTCGACTGATATCTGCTCGTGACACTCACAACATGGGCTATATCAGGTCGTGTACATAACATGTCATACATGAGGCTCCTTATTACTGAAGCATAAGGGATCTTGCTTATGCATTCAATCTCCTCAGGTGTGCTAGGGCACATCTTCTTGGAAAGATGAATGTCATGTCTGAAGGGTACTAAACCCCTCTTGGAGTATTTCATGCTAAACCTCTTTAGCAATTCCTCTATATACATCTTCTATGAAAGTCCTAGCATCCTATTCGGTCTATCTCTATAGACCTTAATTCCTAGAATAAAGAATGCTTCTCCTAGGTCTTTCATGGAGAATTCTTTTGATAACCATATTTTAACTATGGTCAACATGGGAATATCATTCCCAATAAGAAGAATATCATCCATGTACAATATGAGGAAGAGAATAGCGCTCCCACTGATCTTTTTGAAGACAAATTATTCTCCTCATTCTTGATGAAACCAAATAATTTGATCACATCATTAAAATGAGTATTCCAGCTCCAAGATGCTTGCTTAAGTCCATATATGGACCTTTGTAGCTTGCATATTTTGTGATCAATATCACTGGATGTGAAATCTAGCGGCTGTTTCATATAGATATCTTTCTCAAGGTATCCATTTAAGAATATCATTTTCACGTCCATTTATCATATTTCATAATCAAAATAGGCTGCAATAGAAAGCAATGTGCAGATGGATTTTAGCATAGTTACTGGTGAAAAGGTATCCTGATAGTCAATGCCTTCTCATTGATTATACCCTTTTGCCACTAATCTAGAATGTCTCTACATTCCCATCTGCACCAATCTTTCTCTTGTAGATCCATTTACACCCAATAGATAATATACCTTCTGGTGGATCTACCAAGGTCCAGACTTGGTTTGTGTGCATTGAGTTAATTTTTGACTTCATTGCCTCTAATCATTTCTCGGAGTCAATATCCGATATCGCCTCATCCTAGATTTTGGAATCATTACCATAAACTTCATTACCTATGATGAACATTTCCTCTATTTTCTCTAAAATAGTACCTAAGTACCTCTCAGGAGGATGGGAAATCCTTTTCAATCTATGAGGTGGAGGAGGTAGTGATTGTATTGGCTCAACCTGATTTGGTTTCATTTGGTCATTAGCTCGTTGCTCTTATGAGACTTTCTCCTCGAGCTTGATCTACTTTCTAATGCCGCCATCTTGAATAAACTATTTTTTAAGAAAGATGGCATGTTGACTCACAATCACATTGTGATCTTCTGAAATGTAGAAATAATATCCTAATGACTCTTTAGGATATCCTATAAATCGAGTTCTAAAGGATTTGAAGTCTAACTTATCCGCTTGTTGTCTTTTGACATGAGCTGGGTAACCCTAAATTTTGAGATGACTCAGACTTGATTTCTTACCATACCATATCTCATACGGTGTGGTAGGAACGATTTTAGAAGGAACCCTATTTCGTAAGTATATTGCAATTAACAGACTATATCCCTAAAGAAAATTAGGAAGGTCTGTGAAGCTCATCATGGATCGAACATATCTAATAGGGTCCGATTTCTCCATTCTAAAATTCCGTTGAGTTCAGGTATTTCAGGTGGAGTCCATGAAGAAAAATCCTGATTTTTCGGATCAGGTTCGTTCAGATCTGATCAGATCAAGAGATGTATTTCAAAAATATTTCTCTTTGATCTATATCAGATATGGGATATTTTAGATCTGATCTTTATTATTCTAATAATAAAAATAAAATCTAGATAAATTAAATTAAATTTAATTTACCTTGATATGGGTAATCCTATTAGCCGTTGATGATCCTGTATGCAGCAGAAGGTTCTGGATCTAGCCACGCAAGTGCCTAGCCTCTATCGGTATCCACTAGGGCTGGATCTGGAGATCCTCTTCTTCTCTATCATATCTCTAAAGATCAGATCTGGAACTAATCTGGAGGATCTTCAAAACACCTTTTAAAGATCAGCAGTCATCCTTTGCAGCAGTGCAGCCTTCTAGCTTTCAGTCACCTTTCTCTCATCTGGATTGCACCAACCAAGAATCCAAAACTCTTTTGGACATGGAGAGGAGAGGGAGAAGATGCTTTGGCATGGAGGAGGAGAGGAGAAAAGGCCTTGGGGTGTGGAGAATTGTGATGCTCTTTGAGTTGGATGCAGGGTCTTATTTATAGACTGTCTGTGATCCAACTCCTCTTCTTCCCAATCAATCACAACTCTTTGTGAAATCAGATCTAAATCTGATTGGTGGGAATAGAGTCCCCTGGATTCCTCCTTAGAGGGTGCCTAAGACCAGTCAAAGTTGGTTCTTAGGAGAACTCTAATCGGAATCCAAAAAGGAGATGGAGTCCCTGTCCAACAGGGACTCCTAGGCACCTCCAGCTTGGGCACACGCCAAGGGTGGCATGCGCCCTCCTCCTTGGAAGGTTCTGGCAGGGGGACAAGCCCCCACCAGCTCTCCAATAGGTGCATGACACATGGACAAAAGTCAAAGTGTCAATGGTCAACATTTGACCAGTCAAAGGTCAACTTTTGACCAAAGTCAAAGGACGAGAAATGGCAGGTGACCAAAAATGGCAGGTAATGTCTTACAAAATAAGACAACCTTTTCTGACTTGGACAAGCTCCAGTCAGACCATAGTGAAGGCCTCTGATTGAGCACAAACTCCTTTGGCTCAGTCAGGACAACTATTTATGATAGTAAAAGAAGAACGTTAGGTTCAATCGAGTGCTAGCACGATTTCCTTGAACCTAATTGAATCTCATTCAGATCAATTGAACTGGATCAGTTCAATTGATGATCACCAGATTCAAACCCTTGTTTGTGTGACCCAGTTAGGTTCAGTTCTGTATGGTAATGGGATATGTCATGATCTCTATCATCGACATCATCGAAACTCCTTTCGATGGATCAGAACTCTTCTGATTCGAACAGCTAGAATGATCGATCATCTAAATCATTCTAATTGCTCCCAAAATCCACCAGTGACACCTAGCAGTATATGGTGGCAACCCATCAGAGCTGAATGCGAACCTCTTGGTGCAGCTACCTGTGTGATTAAGTTCTTCTATCTTGAGCCCCGATCAGATTAGGGTTAAGGTGAACTCGTCAAACCCTAGTCTCTGTCATATGATGTAATCATTCGATTCAAGTCCAATGTGAAAACCTAAATAGAAACTCTTTCTATTATTTCACTCTGCCATGGCCATGGACTTCTGGACTTGATTCTCATGATCATCATAGGGCTGCTCCTCTACCACCGAGGTAGATAGATTCCATCTTGATGCTAATCCAGTTCCTACAATGAACATGCTATAGCCAACATACACCTCAGGGTTCCATATGGCTAGGAGACCGAGTAATGGTGTAGTCAAACTATAACACCCTCAAGGTGAACTGCCGATGCATCCTCAGGTCAAAGAACCAGACACACTACTGCAGCATCGAGTCAGTCATTGACGAGAAGGTAGACTTCCTAATGACTACTCGAGGTGGTCACGCTCAGTGCCCTCATTCTCTAACGAGTACCTGTACTCTCGCTCCGGTGTCTCCACACCGTAGACTCAAGACTCATCTACTAAAGAGAAGCGATTGTACACCAACCTTCCGGATCAATCACCATCCTCGTGATGATCCTATGGTCGGGAGCATTTTATGAGTTAATAATGATTATTCATGTCTTAAATTTTCAACTCTTGAAAATATGAATTATCATTACCATTAACTCAAAGGATGTATCACAGACACTAAATACACATATGTGATAGAAAATAACCCATTTTATTGATTATAGTCAAAATTATAATTTTGCCCCTAGAAGTGTATTACAAGTGTCAGCCAATTCTGGCTTCTAGGGCACATATATCTAACAATCTCCCACTTGTCCTAAAGCCAATTGGCTACAAGTCTAAGTCCCATCTTCTCAAGGTGGGCTTCGATCTTCTGCTGGCCCAACGGCTTTGTAAGTGGGTCTGCCACATTATCTGTGGAGTTGACTCTCTTGACCTCGACGTAACCCTTCTCGAGGTAATCGCGGATGAGGTGGTATCGCCGCTCAATGTGCTTGGATTTCTGGTGAGACCTCGGCTCCTTAGCAAGGGCTATGGCGCCATTGTTGTCGCAGTATAGAGGAATGGCATCTGATGGCATTACTCCAATTTCTGCAGCAAACTTCTTGTACCAGAATGCTTCCTTCGCAGCCTCTGATGCAGCGATATATTCTGCTTCCATGGTGGAATCTGCTATCACGGTTTGCTTGAAACTCTTCCAGCTGACAGCACCACCATTGCACACAAACAGACTCCCAGATGTCGACTTTCGATCATCTATATCGGACATGAAATCCGAGTCTGTGTATCCCTGGACTTGGAGTTCTCCGTTACCAAAGACCAACATCATATCCTTAGTTCTTCTCAAGTACTTAAGGATACATTTCACAGAAGTCCAGTGTTCTTCACCTGGATTTGACTGATATCTGCTTGTGACACTCACAGCATGGGCTATATCAGGTCGTGTACATAGCATGGCATACATGAGGCTCCCTATTGCAGAAGCATAAGGGATCTTGCTCATGCGTTCTATTTCCTCAGGTGTGCTAGGGCACATCTTCTTGGAAAGATGAATACCATGTCTGAAGGGTATTAATCCCCTCTTAGAGTTTTCCATACTAAACCTCTTTAGTACTTCCTCTATGTACATCTTCTGTGAAAGTCCTAGCATCCTATTCGGTCTATCCCTATAGACCTTAATTCCTAGAATAAAGGATGCTTCACCTAGGTCTTTCATGGAGAATTCCTTGGACAACCATAATTTGACTGTTGTCAACATGGGAATATCATTCCCAATAAGGAGGATGTCATCCACGTACAATACGAGGAAGACAACAGCGCTCCCACTGACCTTTTTGAAAACACACGGTTCCTCTTCATTTTTGATGAAACCAAACTTTTTGATCACATCATTGAAATGAGTGTTCCAGCTCCGAGATGCTTGCTTAAGTCCATATATGGACCTTTGCAGCTTGCAAACCTTGTGATCAGTATCACTGGATGTGAAACCTAGCGGCTGTTCCATATAGATATCTTCCTCAAGATATCCATTTAAGAATGCCGTTTTCACGTCCATTTGCCATATTTCATAATCGAAATAGGCTGCAACGGCAAGCAATGTGCGGATGGATTTTAGCATAGCCACTGGGGAAAAGGTATCCTGATAGTCAATGCCTTCGCGTTGACTATAACCTTTTGCCACTAGTCTAGCCTTGAATGTCTCCACATTCCCATCTGCACCAATCTTTCTCTTGAAGATCCATTTACACCCAATAGGTACTATACCTTCTGGTGGATCTACCAAGGTCCAGACTTGGTTTGAGTGCATCGAGTCAATTTCTGACTGCATTGCCTCTAGCCATTTCTCGGAGTCGATATCTGATATCGCCTCGTTGTAGGTTTTGGGATCATCACCATGAGCACCATTACCTACGAGGAACATTTTCCTCTACTTTCCTCTGAAATAATACCTAAGTATCTTTCAGGGGGATGGAAAACTCTTTCCGATCTACGAGGTGGAGGAGGTAGTGTTCTTATTGGCTCAACCTGATTTGGTTCCAATTGGTCCTTAGCTCGTTGTACTTGTGAGACTTTCTCATCAAGCTTAATCTGCTTTCCAATGCCGCTATCTTGAATAAACTATTTTTCAAGAAAGATGGCATGTCGACTCACAATCACATTGTGGTCTTCTGGAATGTAGAAATAGTATCCTAATGACTCTTTAGGATATCCTATGAATCGAGCTCTAAAGGACCTAAACTCTAACTTGTCCGCTTGTTGTCTTTTGACATGAGCCGGACAACCCCAAATTCTGAGATGACTCAGACTTGGTTTCTTACCGTGCCATATCTCATACGGTGTGGTAGGAACGGTTTTAGAGGGAACCCTATTCAGTAGATAAATTGAAGTTAACAATGAGTGTCCCCAAAGAAAATCAGGGAGGTCTGTGAAGCTCATCATGGATCGAACCATATCCAATAGAGTCCGATTTCTCCATTCTGAAACCCCGTTGAGTTGAGGTGTTCCTGGTGGAGTCCATTGAGAGACTATGCCATTTTCCTTGAGATAGTCTAGGAATTCTCGGCTAAGGTATTCACCTCCTCGATCTGATCGAAGAACCTTAATGGGTTTTCCAGTTTATTTTTCTACTTCATGTCTGAATTCTTTGAACTTTTCAAAAGCTTCAGACTTGTGTCTCATAAGATACACATACCCATACCTAGACAGATCATCGGTAAAGGTAATGAAGTAGACAAAATTGCCTCTAGCCGGCACATCAAATGGGCCGCACACATCAGTATGTACTAGGGCAAGGAGATTCTGTGGCCCTCTCCCCATGTCCTAACAAAAGGGAGTTTAGTCATTTTGCCTTGAAGACAAGATTCACAAGTTGGATATGACTCAAAAGTCAATGGACTCAATAGCCCATTTTTCTCCAATTTGTTGATCCTATCTTCTGCTATATGACCTAATCTCAGGTGCCATAGATATCTGTCGTTTGGACTATCCCTAGGTCGTTTGGCATTCACGTTTTGCTCGATAGTTAAACCATAATCATAAAGACCATCATTTGCAAAAGAATGTTACAATTCCTTTCACATAATGTGCTTTCAAAGCTAGCTGCAGTAATGAAGTCTATAGGTAAGATAGGGCATGTTCCAGCTCCTGCCAATGCATGCACAGATGAGCACTAGATTGGATTGCAATGGCATAAAACACTTTTCCTTTGGCCATGGCGGCCTTTTCTTTCGGCTTCTGCCTTCTTCTTCTTTGATCCTTCCACCTTTTGCTTTTTCACAGACTTCTTTTTCTTTCCATAAGACTTTCTTTTGGAAGAAGTCCGTTCCATAGCAAGAACTGAGCCTTTAGAACCTTTCATAGAAAGCTCAGCGGTAACCAGCATATTCATTAATTCGGCCAAGGAATTTTGAAGTTTATGCATGTGGTAATTCATGATGAATTGCCCATATGCATCAGTCAAGGATTGCAGAATAATATCGTTCTGCAGATCCAAGTCTAACTTCACACCGAGCTTCTCAAGCTCTTCCATGTCCTTGATCATTGTCAGACAGTGATCTTGGACTGACTGCCCATCACGCATCTTAGCCTTAAAAAGTCATTTCGTGACTTGATATTTGGCTGCGCGACTCTGTTCACCAAACATCTCCTGCAGGTGAGCCAACATTTGGCGAGCAGTCCCGATATCTTCATGTTGGCGCTGGAGCTCATCAGACATCGAGCCCAACATGTAATATCTGGCCTTATTATCTTCGTCTAATCCATTTTTTCCAGAGACGCTCTCTGTTCAGTGGATGGACGGGCTGGTAAGGTGGGAGGGTCCTGGTCCAATAACATGGGTTAACTTCTCGAAACCCAAAACTAATTTTGTAGTTCCTGAGCCAATCTTTATAATTGGGTCCAGTCAGTCTATGTGTGTCCAGGATACGTGCCAATGGGTTGGACGCAGACATTTTTCCTGTAGAGAGTCAAAGATTCTAGTTAGATACTGTAATTTTGACTTGACCAATTTGTTTAGGGATTTTATTTTTAAACAAATTAGCTCCCACTATTTTCTCGGATCCCTACACTCCCTCTGTAGAGATGCGAAAAATCTCCATGATTAATGATTTCTAGTGGGTGGTGCGGTCTCACCAACTGACTCATCACCTCACCTAACAGTTATTGGTGATGGGTTAGCCAATGAGTGAACAACTCTTGTTCAATGATTCTCTAATCATGGTGCACCCAAACTTGGTCTCTAATTCATGAATCTCACCGTATCCGGAATATTGATCCACTCCTTAGTTAAGTCAGACCCACCATTTGCATAGACTGGGTTCCTAATTGAGTCTCTCACCGTATCCGGAAATATTGAGCCCAACTCATCCTCCAGCCCATAGCATCCAATGCCTAATAGACATGGTTGCATCTTCCCGGTGCAACTGAGCCACTGTATCCAGCCGAGAACAATCAACCCCGGGAAGGGCCCGCACATCTACAATGGTGGAAGACCTCAGACTTAATCTTTTCTTAGGGAGAATTGATTCAGGTCTCATTAAACTAGACTTGTCATTAGTCATAACAATTATGACTAACCTAGTGGCATGGGTTAGCTCGGATTATTGACCACCTCAGATCAGAACTGTGTCAACAGATATGGCCAGGTAAGTGAGACCGGTGGAAGGAATATGCCATTAACTCGTACAAGAACGTATTCAGGTCGAGTAGCTTCCAATTAAAAACCAGTCGGTCGTATGTGCCAAACTTACCTTAGACACCAAATTGTTGAGTCAGAACCAATTGGGTTAGCCTACAATCCAGACTCTAACCTCTGAGCCTAATTAGGTCTTGCTTGATCGTGACTCGATCTTGACCCAGACTTAATCCTATTAGGCTGGTCAATTTAAGCATTGTTGATCCCATCTAACCAACTCTTGATTCGGTTTGATCAACCGCTTAGACCTAATTGAGCTACCCAAGCCCGAACCCAGTATTATGAATATGTCTTAGATCTGAAATTCTCAATTTTAGACCTAATTAATATTCCATAATCTTAATTTTTAATTAAGTAGGGTTCATAAACAAAATATGCACAATAAATCCTAGGGTTTCAGGATCTAGGGTTTTGCAGAAAGTAAGTTTTGGGTTTCTGATTAAGGACGAACACGCAGCACCCCTACACATCATAAGAACACCCCATCGAATGGGAAGAGAGGGCCTTTAAACCCTTCTTCGTTCTTATGACCGGACGGCCAAGAGGAACGCCTTAATCAGGAACATGCAATACTACAAAACAGTTTTAGATCTATATCATATATCTCATATACAAATTAGATCTAATCATGGCATATTTTGCATACATCTCATGTATCGAAATCATGCATGTTTTCAGATCTAAATTATCTCATAATAATCTAAAAAATTAGATTTAAATTGATCTAATCAAAATAAATTCTAATCTAGACAATTATGTAGAACTATTCTACAACTAGTCTAGACATGCATCAATCATATCTCATATGATATTTAAAATTAAATAATTTTTATTTACTATTTTTTAGATGTTATTATAACAATTATAATATCAAAAAATAGTAAATAAATAGATCTAAGATATATTTAATCAAATTAAATTGAAAAAATACAAGACTATTCTTATATAATATCTCTCATTTAGAACTAGTCATGCATATTTCTAATCTTAGATCCAAATCATTTAATTTAATTTTTTTCTAATTTTAGATCTGATATCAGCATCTCATGTGACATCATAAAATCACTTATTTTTAATTAATAAATATTTAAAAATTGATCTTAAATACTTTTAGAACCTTGGCTCTGATATCAGTTGAAGGAAAATCCTGATTTCTCGGACCAGGTTCATTCCAGATCTGATCCAGATCAAAGAATGTATTTCAAAAATTTTTCTTTATCTATAATCAAATTTGGATATTTTAGATTTAATATTATATATCTAATAATAAAAATAAAACTATAATAAATTAAATCAAATTTAATTTATCTTGATATGGTAATCTTATACCCATTGATGATCCTATATGCAGCAGAAAGGTTCTGGATCTAGCCACGCAAGTGCCTGGCCTCTACCAGTATCCACTCGGCTAGATCTGGAGATCCTCTTCTTCCTATCATGTCTTCAAAGATCAGATCTGATCTGATCTGGAGATCTCAAAATACTCTTTAGAAGATCAGCAGTTCGTCCTTTGCAAGCACACACGCCTTCTAGCTTTCAGTCGCCTTTCTCTCATCTGGATTGCACCAACCAAGAATCCAAAACTCTTTTGGATGTGGAGAGGAGAGGGAGAATATGCTTGGCATGGAGGAGAAAGAGAAAAGCCTTGGGCATGAGCGTTGTGATGCTCTTTGAGTTGGGCGAGGGTCTTATTTATAGACCTGTCTGTGATCCCAACTCCTCTCTTTCCCAACCAATCAAACTCTTTGTGAAATTAGATCTTAAATCTAATTGGTGAGAATAGAGTCCCCTAGATTCCTCCTTAGAGGGTGCCTAAGACCGATCAAAGTTGGTTCTTAGGAGAACTCTAATCGGAATCCAAAAAGGAGATGGAGTTCCTATCCAACAGGACTCCTGGGCGCCTCCAGCTTGGGCACACGCCAAGGGTTGGCGATGCGCCCTCCTCCTTGTCAGGTGTCTAGTAGGACAAGCCCCACCAGCCCTCCAATAGGTGCATGACACATGGACAAAAGTCAAAGTCTCAATGGTCAACATTTGACCAGTCAAAGATCAACTTTTGATCAAAGTCAAAGAACGAGAAATGACAGGTGACCAAAAATGGCAGGTAATGTCTTACAAAAATAGACACCTTTCTTGACTTGGACAAGCTCTGTCAAACAAAGTGAAGGCCTCTAAATGAGCACAAACTCCTTTGGCTTCAATCAGACAACTATTTTATGATATAAAAGAAGAACGTTAGGTTCAATCGAGTGTTAGCACGATTTCCTTGAACCTATGTAATTGTCTATCATTCAGATTCAATTAACTAGATTAGTTCATTGATGATCACCAGATTCAAACCTTGTTTGTGTGACCCAGTTAGGTTCAGTTTTGTATGGTAATGGAATATGTCATGATCTCTATCATTCGATATCATTGAAACTCCTTTCGTGGATCAGAACTCTTCTGATTCGAACAGCTAGAATGATCGATCATCTCAATCATTCTAATTGCTCCCAAAATCCACCAATTGAACACACTAGCATATAGTGACAACCCATCAGTAGCTTGAAAGTGAACACTACTTGGCTGCAGCTACCTTATGTCGATAATTCTGCTATCTTCAGCCTCGATCAAAAGTAGGGTTAGGTGAACTCGTCAAACCCTTGGTCTCTATCATATGATGTAATCATTCGATTCAAGTCCATGTGAAAACCTAAATAGAAACTCTTGTCTATATTATTTCACTTTGCCAAGGCCATGAACTTCTGGACTTGATTTCTCCATTGTATCATAGGCTGCTCTATCTACCACCGAGGTTGATAGATTTCTCATCTTTATGTGATTCCATTCTACACATGAACATGCTATAAGCCAACATACAACCTCAGGATTCTGTATGGCTAGGAGATCGAGCTTATTGGTGTAGTCTAAACTATAAAACACCTCCAAGGTGAACTTCGATGCATTCTTCAAGTCAAGAACCATACACACCACTACAGCATCGAGTCAGTCTATGACGAGAAAGTTAGACTTTCTAATGATTACTCGAGGTGGGTCGCACGCTCAGACCCTCTTCTTCTAACGAGTATTATACTTTCGCTCGGTCGTCCTCCACACTGTAGACTCAGAGACTTCATTCTACTAAGAGAAGCAATTGTATACCACTTCCAAATTAATCCACCATCCTCGTGATGATCTCATGGTCGGGAGCATTTATTGAGTTAATATTGATTATTCATTCTTAAATTTTCAACTCTTGAAAATAATGAATATTCATTTGCCGATAACTTTAAGGATGTATCACAGACACTAAATTACACATATTGATAGAAAATAATCATTTATTGAATTTATAATTCAAAATTAATAATTTTGCCCCGTAGACAGTGTATTACAAGTGTTTAGCCAATTCTGGCTTCTAGTGGCCCATATTCTAATAGGCCAATTGAGAGATTATGCCATTTGTTTGAGATAAGTTAGAATTTTACTACGTATTCACTCCGTCGATCTGATCTCGAAGAACCTTAATGAATTTTGTTAGTTACTTTTCTATTCTCATGTTGAATTCTTTAACTTTTTCAAAAGCTTTAGGAACTTGTGTCTCATAGATACACACACTTCTATACGAGAAAATCAATCCAGTAAGATTTATAAAAGACCCAAAGTTGCTCTAAGTCCAGTACATCAAATGGCTTTACACACATCGTTTGTACTAGAGCAATGAGATCATGCCCTTTCCCACTGTGCTACAAAAGAGATCTTAGTCCATTCTTGCCATGAAGATATAGATTCATAAATTGGATATGATTTGAAATGAACCAACTCAAAAGGCCCAATTTTTTCAAACTTTGTTAAACCATCTTCTGCTATTATGACCTAGTTTTAACGGTCATCAGAACTTCATTGAGTTAATCCTTAGTGTTCATTTTGTGTCTATCTGGTTTCATATTTTCATGTTATAGATCATCATATGACTTAAAATTGGCACTTGAATTATTTCTATAGGATCACCGTAGATACTAATATTAACTCTAGTAACTAAGACATAAAAAAAGACTTCATTAATTCTACTTGTCGCCATATAAAGAATCTTTAATTCTAAAATACTCTTATAACCTTCATCGATGTATCGAAGATCAATGTTCCAAGCATGCAGGAACTATAACGTAATAGTACCACTCGTACCACTAAGTGCAAGCATAAGTAATCGACCACTTCAACACGCGACTCCTCTCCTCTAGGTGTGTCCTACGTTGAAAGTTCCGGGATACGGGCGCACTTAGCTCACGTTCCCATGGCCCAACGTAACTCTTGCTCCATTTTTGAAGCATGGATCATCTCACGCATCCTCAGCTCCTCTATCCTCAAGATCCTGCATAGAAGTGCAAAATGATATAGAACCAGAAGTCACAGCACAATGTGCATGCAAAAAAAACCAAATAGGTTAGACATAATAACGAGATTACCTCCAGAAGACCTCCTCCTTATTCTTATGGGGTCAGAAGTAGGATATTTATGCTTTCAGTGGCCATCATTGTTGCAATGAAACATATCCTTTACAGTCCTTCTTTTTCAGCCTCTATCTTTTTCTTCTTTCCTCTTCCATCTTCTGCTTTTTCACAAACTTCTTCTTCTTTCTAAAAGAAGAAAAAGTCTATTCCATAGCAAGCACTGAGCCTTTAGAACCTTTCATAGAAAGCTCAGCAGTAACCAGCATGTTCATAAGCTCGGTCAGAGAATTTTAAAGATTATGCATATGGTAGTTTATGATGAACCGCCTATATGCATCAGTCAAGGATTATAGAATTATATCATTCTACAGATCTAGGTCCATCTTCACTTCGAGCTTCTAAAGCTCTTCCAAATTCTTGATCATCATCAGATAATGATCTTGGACTGACTGCCCATAATGCATTTTAGTCTTGAATAGTCATTTAGTGACTTGATACTTGGCTGCGCGACTCTGTTCACCAAGCATCTCTTATAGGTGAGCCAATATTTGGTGGACAATTTTGATATCTTTATGTTGGCATTGAAGCTCATCAGACATTAAGCCCAACATGTAGTATCTGGCCTTGTTATCTTCGTCCGTCCACTTATCAAGAGATGCTCTCTGTTCAGTGGATGGATGAGCTGATAAGGTGGGAGGGTCCTGGTCTAATACAAGAGTTAACTTCTCGAAATCCAAAATAATTTTGAAGTCTTAGAGTCAATCCTTGTAATTTAGTTCGATCAGTCTATGGGTGTCCAGGATACGTGCTAGTGGGTTGGACGCAGACATTTTTCTATAGAGAGTCAAAATTTTTAGTTAGATATTGTAATTAAGACTTGACCAATTTATTTAAAAATTTTATTTTTAAATAAATTAGCTCTCATTATTTTCTTGGATCCCTACACTTTCTCTGTAGAGATGCAAAAATCTCCATGATTAATGATTTCAGTGGGTGGTGCAATCTCACCAACTGACTCATCACCTCACCTAATAGTTATTGATGATGGATTAGCCAATGGGTGGATAATTCTTGTTCAATGATTCTCTAATCATGGTACATCCAAACTTGATCTCTAATTCATGAATCTCACCGTGCCCGAAATATTGATCCACTCTTTAGTTAAGTCAGACCCATCATTTGCATGGATTGGATTTCTAATTGAGTCTCTCACCATATTCGAAATATTGAGCCCAATCCATCCTCCAGCCCATAGCATCCAATGCCTAATAGATATGGTTGCATCTTTTTAGTGCAACTGAACCACTGTAACTAGTCAAGAACAATCAACCCCGGGAAGGGCCCACACATCTATAATGGTGGAAGATTTTAGACTTAATCTTTTCTTAGAAAGATTTGATTTAGGTCTCATTAAACTAGACTTGACATAGTCATAACCATTATGACTAACATAGTGGCATGGGTTAGCTCGGATTATTGGCCACCTCAGATCAGGATTGAGCCAACAAATATGGCTAGGTAAGTGAGATCGGTGGAAGGGATATGCCACTAACTCGATAAGAATGCATTCAAGTCAAGTAGCTTCCAATTAAAAATTAATCGATCGTATTTGCCAAACTTACCTTAGACATTAAATTGTTGAGCTAGAACCAATCGAATTAGCCTACAATCCAGACTCTAACCACTGAGCCTAATTAGGTCTTAACTTGATCGATCACTCGCATGACTCAATCTTGACCCAGACTTAATCCTATTAGGTTGGTCAATTTAAGCACTCTTGATCCCATCTAACCAACTCTTGATTTAGTTTGATCAACCGCTTAGACCTAATTGAGCTATCCTAGCCCGAACCCAATTTTATGAATATGTATTAAATCTAAAAATTCTCAATTTTTAGACATAACATATTTCATAATCTTAATTCTTAATTAAGTTTAGGGTTCATAAATAAAACATGTAGATAAAATCCTAGGGTTTTAGGATCTAGGGTTTTGCAAAAAATAGGTTTTTAGGTTTCTAATTAAGGACGAACATGCAACATCCCTACACATTATAAGAACACCCCATCAAATGAAAGGAGAGGATATTTAAACCCTACTTTATTCTTATGATCAGATGGCCAAGGGGAATGTCTTGATTAGAAATATGAAAACTACAAAACTAGTTAGATCTACATCATATATCTCATATATAAAAATTGATCTAACTATAAACATATTTTGCATACATCTCATGTATCATATCATGCATATTTTTAGATCTAAATTATCTCATAATCATCTAAAAAATTAAATTTAAATTAATTATATCAAAATAAATTCTATTCTAGATAATTATGTAGAACTATTCTACAACTAGTCTAAACATGCATTCATCATATCTTATATGAACTAAAAATTAAATAATTTTATTTTTTATTTTTTAGATCTTATTATAATATTTATATTATCAAAAAATAAAAAATAAATTAATCTAAAAATTATAACTTAATCAAATTAAATTATGATCATGCAAGACTATACATAGAACTATTCTATTCTACAACTAGTCATGCATCTTGTACAACTTAGATCTTAATTATTTAATTTCTAATTTTTTTATTTTAAATATAATCATATCTCATGTAATATTTAAAATTATCTAATTATTAGATTAAAAATAAATTAAAATAAAATCTAAATAATTTATGGAAATCAGGCTCTGATAGCAGTTGAAGGAAAAAATTCTATTTCTCGGATCAGGATCGTTCAAATCTAATTTGACCAAGAAAAATATTTTAAATTTTTTTTTAGATCTAAATTAGATTTGACAATTTTTAGATCTGATTTGATGGATCTAATAAAATAAAATAAATTAAATTAAATTAGATTTAATTTACACCTTGTTCTTGGGTAATCTTATTATCCTGTGATGATCCTGCTGGTTGCTTAAGGTTCTGGATGTAGCCATGCAATCGCCTGGCCTCTATCGATATCCACTCAAGCAGAATTTAGATATCTTCTATTTTTCAATCTTTCTTCCAAAGATCAGATCTGGATCTAATCTTGAAGATCATCAAAATAACTTTTGAAGATCCGATGTCGTCTCTTGCAGCAGTGCTGCCTTCTTTCTTTCTTGTCGCCTTTCTCTTGCCTGGATCGCACCAAACTAAAGCCCAAAGCCCCTTGGGCATGGAGAGGAGAGAGAGGATCAGAGGTAGGCATGGAGGAGAGAGGGAGATGGCTATGTGGCATGGGCAAGGAGAGAACCTCTCTAAACCTAGGCACAGATGGGGTTTATATAGACCCTGCTGTGCCATGCAGTGCCACATCATCCCAGCCAATCATGTTTCTTCATACAATCAGATCTAAATTTGATTGATGGGATGACATCACCTAATCCAATTAGATGAGAGCTCCTCTCAAATATCCTTAGGTGGCACCAAGATTGGTCAAAGTAGAGTCTTAGGTGCCACCTAAGTTTATTCCATGAAGCAACCTGAAGTCCCATCTGTATGGGACTCCAGGCATCATTATCCTTGGGTGCATGCCTCCCTAGGCATGGGAGGCATGCACCCCCTCCTTTCCTTTTTCTAGTAGGGGGACAAACCCCTATCTTCTCTCCTCTGGGTGCATGACACATAGGCAGATGTCTAAGTGTCAAAGATCAACGTTTGACCAAAGTCAAAAGACAAGAATTAGCAGGTGACGAAAAATGGTAGGTGTTGTCTCAAATTTATCTCATAAATTAAGACAACCCTTTTCTGACTTGGATAAGCTCCAGTCTGACCAAGTAAAGGTACTTGAGTTAGTCCAAACATATTTGGCTCAATCGAGACAACATTTGATGATTGTTGAAGGAGAACATTAGGCTCAATCATGTGCTAGCACGATTTTCTTGAACCTAATTGAATCTAATTCAAATCAATTGAACGGGGTTAGTCCAATTGGTGAAATATAAATCTAAATCCTTATTTGTATGATCCAATTGGGATCGGTTCTATATGATAATGAGATATGTCATGATTTCTATCATCGATATCATCGAAACACCTTCTAATGGATCAAAACTTTTTCTGATTCAGACAACTAGAATGATCGATCATCCAAATCATTCTAATTGCTCTCAAAATCCACCAGTGACACCTAGTAGTATATTATGGCAACCCATCAGAACTGAAAATAAATCTTTTGGTGCAGTTACCTATGTAATTAAGTTTTTTTATCTTGAGCCCCGTTTGGATTAGGGTTAAGAAGAACTCGTCAAATCCTAATTTTCATCATATGAATTAATCATTCGATTCAAATTCAATGTGAAAATCTTAATAAAAACTCTTTCTATTATTTCACTCTGCCATGGCCATGGGCTTATGGATTTGATTCTTGTGATCATCATAGGGCTGCTCCTCATCTACCAAGGTAGATAGATTCTCTCTTGGTGCAATCCAATTCCTACAATGAACATGCTATAGTTAACATACACCTCAGAATTTCGAATGGCTAGAAGATCGAGTCATGGTGTAGTCAAACTATAACACCCTTAAGGTGAACTACCGATACACCTCAAATCAAAAAATCATACACACCACTACAGCTTCGAGCTAGTCATTGACGAAAAGATAGACTTCCTAATGATTGCTTGAGGTGGTCACGCTCAGTGCCCTCGTTCTTTAACGAGTATCTATACTCTCACTTTGGTGTCTCTACACCATAGACTTAATACTCATCTACTATAAAGAAGTAATTGTACACCAACCTTTCAGATCAATCACCATCCTTATGATGATCCTACGGTCAGAAGCATTTTATGAGTTAATAATGAAAATTCATGTCTTGAATTTTTAACACTTAAAAATAAAAATTATCATTGCTATTAACTCAAGGGATGTATCACAGACACTAAATACACATTATGATAAAAAATAATCTATTTTATTATTTATAGTCAAAATTATAATTTTGCCCTTAGAAGTGTATAACAAGTGTCAGCCAATTCTGGCTTCTAGGGCACACATATCTAATAGCTTTTTTATAGTAAAGTTTGCATTCCCCCTTGGAGGCGATGATGGGTTTGGTGTATAGGATGGAAGCATGGATTTCAAAGTAAAACATGAAATCAAATAAATCAAACCCAAGCCCTAGGGCCACCTTATTAGCAATTAAATCATATAACATGTATTTATAATATAAAAGAAAGTATTAGAACATACCTCTTATCGCTAAACCCTAAATTGGCCCTGATCATCAGTAGTAGTTTGTCAAGCATTCCACCAAGTGCCCACGTGTTCACCCTCCAATGTTGATCCACATAGAGACTTGACCAAGACACTAGCATCTCTGATTTATATAATTAAAATTCTTATAATAAGAACTTTAAATAAATGGGCAAGACCTTCTTAAGCCTTTATGCCACCTTCCTTGCCTTTCCTTATCTATCTTTTTCTTTCTTTTGTCTTCTTAATTTTTCTTCCTAATCTCTTAGTCTTAAGATGACTTCTTGTCCTTATAATGACAAGGTCTAGACAAGAAAAAGGAAGAAAGAAAATTGGACAAAATGAAACTCTTGTAAGAAAGAAAAGATAATGTTCACCACCTCGGACTCTTGGTGTGCACCCCTATTTATAAAGTACGTAGGGGTGCCAACAAAAAATCTCACATCCTTTCCTCATCGAATTCTCATGCCCCATCAGCCAATCTCACTCCTTATCAATAAATATGAGATATAGACTTAGTCCAAGAGGTGCCTTAAAATAGAAGGACTCTTCGGACTAATTCTACATAGATTTTCTATGAAGAGTCATGATGCTTCAACTTTGGTGCCACCCTTTTCATCCATTAGATTATGAAACAAAGCCATCGAATGGCTCTAAAAAAAAGGATGCCCATTCAGCAAGAAGGCATGGAGATAAACTTTGAATAGTCAAAGTCCTAAGAGACTTTGACTTAGTCCAAGAGACATCAAGGAGGAGTTGGCGGCACGGAGTCTTGGGCGGCAAGGGGTCTTGGGCGACAAAACATCTTGGGCAAAAAATTTAAAAGAAAAAAGAAGTATTTCATCTGCAGAAGGACTCTTCTGCACCCCATATCAGATATCCATGCTAATTAAAAAATATTTACGTGACATAACATATGGGAAAAGTCAAAAAAGGTATGCGCCATCTTATTCCATGCGCCAAAGAATCCTTTGTGCATAAAAGACTTCCCACGCGCACGAGAGAGACTCTTTGGCATGTGGGATGTAGGTATGTGGTGCCTAATCTGAAGCTCAATCAATCTAGGTTAATCCAACTCAAGACCAAATCCTATTTGGCTCAAATCGAATCTTAATTAGCCTAAATCGAAAGCCGATTCGAATCCGATTCGAATCCAGGTGCTAGGGTTTGCTATTTATGCTAGCATATTCATCTTGCAAACATGGTCTAATCTAATTAGACCCTTAATTAGTTTTCTTTGTGTGTGACCCATTGGATTCCACATCTAACTAGTAGTGAGTCAGGGTGTGATTTGACCTAATCTAGTTAGAACTCAACCAAACCGATTTAGGTCAAAACTAGCCAACCCAATTTGACTTAATTTAGAACACTTTCTAATTTAATGATCAAATTAAAATTTTAATTTGATCAAACCCACAAGATATGATTGACGTCTAGTAATGTATCATGACTATTTGAAAGATGTGAAATTTTGATGAAATACCAAAAATACCCTTCAGTGAAAATTACCATGCAACTAGATCCTTTGATCTTCCTGCATCCTGAATATGACTCTAGATATGAAAATATGTCAATCCCAATATCATATTCATTTCTCTTTCAATCTTATGATAATGATTCATTTAATGAAATATTAGAAACTATTTCTAATTTTTCATCAAGCTTTGATCAAAGTCTTCCTGAATCATTATTTGTTTGAAGCAGGTAGGATGCTATTTCCTCTTACCAGGAGTGATCGATTCCTTGTTAACCTACTCACAATCTTCATATATATAATCTACCATATCCAGATCATCCCATACATAACTAAGTCATGAATGAGTATGAACCAAAATATGGATTTATATATATAAGATTCTATGGTAGTTTCAGGTCAAAGGATTACATGCACAAATTCCACTATGAGAACCATCTATTGACATGTAGATAAGACTCCATTAGATATTCTCAATTTGGATCAATTTAGTGAACTCATTCTCTAATGAGCACCCACATTCTTGTATTAGTGTCATACATAAGTTATTGTGAGATCAATCATCCTCTTAATCGAGCATACAAAGAATGTGCTAGTCTTACCGAAAAACATTGATCCCTAACTCAATGTCCCATCGATTAGGAATATTTAAATTAGGATTTTAAGATTTTAGGTCTCACTAGTATGATCTCATCATAATCCTAAAATCATAGTCCTAATTTATAGAGTTCATCATAATCTTAAATAAATAATAAGACACTGCATATGATGAAATAAATGTCCTTTATTTATTAAAAATGTCATTACATGAGTTTGGAAGACAAAGAACATCCCAAAAATAAATTAGCTTGAGGGCATATTCCTTTCAATCTCCCACTTGCACTAAAGCCAATTGCTCTTATATTTTAATCCCATACAATCAAGGTGGCGATCAAACAGTTGCAGTGGTAAAGCCTTAGTGAATGGGTCTGCTATGTTGTTCTTTGTATCCACTCGTTCTATGACTACATCTTATCTTTCAATAATTTCTCGAATGAGATGGAGGCATCTCAGAATGTGTTTGGATTTATGATGAGACCTTAGTTCCTTTGCTTGAGCTACAACTCCAGTATTATCATAGTAAAGTGGTACTGGATTCTCAATTTCAAGAATAACACCTAATTCAGTGATGAACTTCTTCATCCAGACAGCTTTCTTGGTGGCTTCACTTACAGCTATGTATTCTGCTTCAATGGTTGAGTCAGCTATAATTGGCTGCTTAGTACTCTTCTAACTCACTGCTCTATCGTTTAGAATAAAGACATACCCTGAAATGGATTTGCTATCATCTGGGTCTGATTGAAAACTAGAGTCAGAATATGCTTCTAGTTTAAGATCAGAACCACCATATACAAGAAAAATATCTTTAGTCCTTCTTAAGTACTTAAGAATATTTTTCACAGCTTCCCAATGATCCTCTCCTGGATCAGCTTAAAATCTACTTGCAATGTCTAAAGCATAAGCAACATCAGGCCTTTACATAACATGGCATACATTATTGATCGTACAGCCAAAGCATAAGGAATAGAACACATTCTATTTCTCTCTTCTGGTGTCTTTGGAGACAATCTTTTTAGAGAGATGTATGCCTTGACTCATGGGTAAATAACCTCTTTTACTCCCATCCATACTGAATCTTTTCAGTATTAAGTCAATGTACCTTGATTGGGACAAGCCTAGCATCCTCTTAGATCTATCTCTTATAGATCTTTATTCCTAGTATATAGGATGCTTCTCCCAAATCTTTCATGGAAAACTTATTTGATAGCCATAATTTGACTGATTGTAACATTGGGATATCATTCCCAATGAGGAGTATGTCATCTACATACAGAACCAAGAAGACTACTATTGTTCTCCCACTAGTTTTCTTGTACACACATGGTTCATCCAACATTCTTGATAAAACCAAACTCTTTTACTATGTTTCATCAAAATGGATGTTCCAACTCCTTGATGCTTGCTTTAATCCATAAATGGATCTCTTAAGCTTGCATACCTGATTTGGTCTCTCATTTGACTCAAATCCTTCTGGCTGTGACATATAGACCTCCTCCTCAAGGAAACCATTAAGGAAGGCAGTCTTTACATCCATTTGCCATATTTCATAGTCGTGGTATGCTGCTATAGCAAGCATAATCCGAATAGATTTGAGCATGGCAACAGGTGAAAATGTTTCATCATAATCAATCCCCTGTTTTTTGCCTAAAACCCTTAGCCACCAATCTGGCCTTATAGGTTTCAATTTGACCATCAGCTCCAATCTTTTTCTTAAAAATCCATTTGCATCCAATAGGATTTATATCCTCTGGTGCATCCACCAAAGTCCATACTTTGTTGGTGTGCATGGATTCTATTTCGGATTGCATGGCAGCCAGCCATTTGTAAGAGTCCTTACTTTTGACTTGCTTCTATATAGGTCAGAGGTTCATCATTCTCAATGACTTGGGCTTCATTGTTCTCAATAATGAACCCATACCTTACAGGTGTATTTCTTACTCTTTTAGACCTACGGATAGGAGTTATGTGTTCTGGTTCTTTTATGTGATTATATGGTTGAGAAATTTCTATTTGAATTTCTTGAACTTCACTAAGTTCAATATTTCTGCCACTGCCCTTTTCTAGGATAAATTCTTTTTTCATGAAAATGGCATGCCTACTTACAAATACCTTTTGTTCAGTAGGATGGTAGAATAAATATCCTATACTATTTCTAGGATATCCTATAAATAGACATCTGTCTAATCTAGCATCAAGTTTATGTCCAAAATTTCTTTTTGACATAAGCTGGACAACCCCATATCTTAAGATACTTAAGATTAGGTTTCTTACTTCTCCATATGTCATATGGAGTACTAGATACAGATTTAGAAGGTACTCTATTCAAGATGTAAATTGCAGTCTCCAGAGCATGACCCCAGAAGGAAAATAGGTAAATCAGTGAAGCACATCATGGACCGTACCATATCTAATAAGGTATGATTTTTTCTTTCGGCTACACCATTTAATTGCGGTGTATAAGGAGGTGTCCATTCAGAGAGAATCCCTTTAACTTTAAGATAGTCTAAGAAACTCACTAGATAAGTATTCTCCTTCCTGATCAGATCGAAGGATTTTTATACATTGTCCAGTTTATTTTTTTTTCGACCATACTTTGATACTCTTTAAATTTATCAAAGGCTTCTGATTTGTGTTTCATAAGATACACATATCCAAACCTAGATAAATCATCAGTGAATGTTAATAAAATAAGAGTATCCTCCTCTAGGCTTGAGTTGTCATAGGACCACATACATCCGTATGTACAAGTCCTAATAACTCATTTGTCCTTTCTCTATGTCCACTAAATGGAATCTTGGTCATTTTACCCATGAGGCATGATTCACAAGTTTCCAATGATTCATAATCAAAAGGATCAAAGAACTTTTCTTTGTATAACTTGTTAATCCTAGCCTCACTAATATGACCTAATCGACAATGCCAGAGTAAAGTATTATTTATGTCATCTCTCTTACGTTTTTCATTTTCATCAATATGAAATATATTATTATCCAAACATAGAGTCAACAAACCATTGCTAAATATGCCAAAACAAATAATTTTCATTAGAATATTTGATCGAGCAACCTTCGCTCGTTACATTAAGACTATAACCTTATTTTAATAACAAGGGTATAGATATAATATTTCTAATGATCTTAGGCATATAATAATAATTTGTAAGCTCTAAGATCTTTCCATAAGGTAACTTCAATATATTTGTCCCTACAGCTTCTGCCTGGATAGATTCTCCTCCAGCGCCATAGAAGCTTGAAGTCACCTTTCTTCAAACTCTTAATTTTCTTGCAGCCCCTACAAAGATTTGCAGATATGAAAACCACAGTCCAGTATCTAATACCCAAGAATTTGAAATGAAAGAATTTAATGATAATATAGTATGTATCTCATACATACCTTTTGGTGCATTATTTGCACCAGACTTCACGGTTGCAAGGTAAGCCTTGCAATTCCTCTTCCAATGACCTGCTTTGCCATAGTGAAAATAGGTCATTTGTCCGAGACCTTCTTCCCCTTTTTCTTCTTATTTATACCACTTTTAGGATTCAACCTTCTCTTTGAACCCTTTTTGCCTGCCTTCTTCTTGGAGATCCCTTCCACAAGAAGAAGAGGAGCCTTATCTTTCTTGATATGGCTTTCTGCTATCTTGAGCATATTTAACAGCTCAGGCAATAAAGAATTCAGTTTGTTCATGTGATAGTTCATGACAAACTGAGAAAATGATTCTGGGAGTGATTGCAGGATCAAATCCTGACTTAACTCTCCATCCATTACAAAATCTAATTGACTTAATCGAGTGATTAGGTCAATTACCATCAAAACATGATTTTGTATGGATGTTCCTTCTATCATTCTTGCATGAAATAATTGCTTAGATATCTCATATCTAGCAGTCCTACTATGCTCTCCATAAAGCTCTTTTAGATTGAGCAATATGGATTGAGTGTCCATGCTATCATGCTGCCTCTGTAATTCATTATTCATAGAGGCAAGTATGATGCATTTGACAGTAAGAGAAATCATTTTGCCACATCTTGTATGTGGACTTATCTTCATCTGTGGCATCATTTTCTAATGGCTTAGGATCAGGGGTGTCAAGAATATAGGAGAGTTTTTCTTGACTGAGTACTATTTTAAGATTTCTCAACCAGTCAACATAATTTTGACCAGTCAATTTATTTGAATCCAAAATTGAACATAATGAAAGTGAAGAAGCCATTTAATCTACATAATAAAGAACAATACATAAGCAAACAATTCATGATGACAAACATAATTAAATTAGGACTTTAATTTAATTATGTCTTCCCACTAAAAATCATAATCCTCTTATTGATTTTCTTAGTGAGAATAAGATCCTAATTCCTTATAAAAAGTCTTGTGGTTGCACAACAAACTTATTATAAGTTCAAAGGTAGGAAACTCTTTTCAATTGCATTTTATGCAACTCTCAAAAAATTTTTGCCTCTAAAACATTAATAGCCTTGTGTTAACACAACAATCTTTAATGTTTTAGTTTAAGTAGAACCCTTCATTTCTATACAGTCAAAAATGAAATATAACAACTTTTGTGGTTACACAACAAAGTAGTATATTCAAAATGCTATAAGCATCTTAATGCACTAGATTAATATTACATCTTTCCCCATGATAGATCTTGTGGTTACACAATAGAACTAATATGGTTCGGGACATAATAAGAAAATAGTATGAAGAAAGGCCTTAATGTAGTGAATATAATATTAAGCATTTCAATCTAGAATTAAATTAATCAAATCGACCAGGTAAATGGGAGAGAAATGGGAGCCCCCCTTTGCTTTCCTTAGACACCAATAAATTTGGCCAGATCAAACAATGGAAACAATTAAAAAATCATGTTCTCTTTACCAATCATGAACCAATTTTTCTAGACACTGATAGATCAATTAGACATCCTGACTGATTCAGTTATAGATTAATTACACTACAACTTAATATAATTTTTCATAAAGAGATTTAAAAGGTCTCGATGTACATACTGATTTAAATCAAACTAAATTCCTAATAGCATTAATTATGATAAAATTCATGTATAATTATTCTAAACAACCATCATTATATAGTGAATACTTTCCACTATATCAGGGCAACCTTTATAGAATAATATATACAGTATAATCTCATTATGATAAGTAAAAGAATATGATCTCATCATATAAACAAAAATATGCTAAAAATATTATATCATATTTTTCATTTATGCCATTATACTGTAACCAAAGCATTATATGATTTAACCTAATAAGGCTTGCTCGGATACCACTGATGGGTTTGGTGTATAGGATGGAAGCATGGATTTCAAAATAAAACATGAAATTAAATAAACCATACCCAAATCCTAAGACCACCTTATTAGCAATTAAATCATATAACATACATTTATAATATAAAAGAAAGTATTAGAATATACCTCTTATCGCTAAACCCTAAATTGACCCTGATCGTCGGTAGTAGTTCGTCAAGGGTTCCACCAGGTGCCCATGTGTTCACCCTCCAATGTTGATCCACACAGAGACTTGACCAAGACACCAGCACCTCTAATTTATATAATTAAAATTCTTATAATAAGAACTTTAATTAAATGGGCAAGACCTTCTTAAGCCTTTATGTCACCTTCCTTGCCTTTTCTTATCTATCTTTCGTTTTCTTTTGTCTTCTTAATTTTCCTTCCTAATCTCTTAGTCTTAAGATGACTTCTTGTCCTTATAATGACAAGGTCTAGATAAGAGAAAGAAAAAAAGAAAATTAGACAAAATGAAACTCTTGTAAGAAAGAAAAGATAATGCTCACCACCTCAGACTCTTGGTGTGCACCCCTATTTATAAAGTACGTAGGGGTGCCAACAAAAAATCTCACACCCTATCCTCATCAAATTCTCATGCTCCATCAGCCAATCTCATGCCTCATCAATAAAAATGAGATATAGACTTAGTCCAAGAGGTGCCTTAAAATAGGACTCTTCGAACTAATTCTACGTAGATTTTCTATGAAGAATCGCGATGCTTCAACTTTGGCGCCACCCTTTTCATCCATTAGATCATGAAACAAAGCCATCCAATGGCTCTAAAAAAAAGGACGCCCATTTAGCACGAAGGCATGGAGATAAACTTTGAATAGTCAAAGTCCCAAGAGACTTTGACTTAGTTCAAGAGACGTTAAGGAGGAGTAGGTGGCATGGAGTCTTGGGCGGCAAGGGGTCTTGGGCGACAAAACATCCTGGGCAAAAAATTTAAAAGGAAAAAAATGTATTTCATCTATAAAAGGACTCTTCTGTGCCCCATATCAGATGTCCATGCCAATTAAAAAATATTTATGCGACATAACATATGGAAAAAGTCAAAGAAGGTAGGCGCCATCTTATTCCATGCGCCAAAGAATCCTTTGTGCATAAAAGACTTCCCACACGCAAGAGAGAGACTCTCTGGCACGTGGAATGTAGGTATGTGGTGCCCAATATGAAGCCTAATCAATCTAGGTTAATCTAACTCAAGACCAAATCCTATTTGGCTCAAATTGGATCTTAATTAGCCTAAATCGAAAGCCGATTCGAATCTAATTCGAATCCAGGTGCTAGGGTTTGCTATATGTGCTAGCATATTCATCTTGCAAACATGGTCTAATTTAATTAGACCCTTAATCAATTCTCTTTATGTGTGACCCATTGGGTTCCACATCTAACTAGTAGTGAGTCAGGGTGTGATTTGACCTAATCTGGTTAGAACTCAACCAAACCGATTTAGGTCAAAACTAGCCAACCCAATTTGACTTAATTTAGAACACTTTCTAATTTAATGATCAAATTAAAATTTTAATTTGATCAAACCCACAAGACATGATTGACGTCTAGCAACATATCATGACTACCCGAAAGATATAAAATTTTGATGAAAATACCAAAAATACCCTTCAGTGAAAATTATCATGCAACTAGATCCTTCAATCTTCCTGCATCCTGAATATGACTCTGGATATGAAAATATGTCAATCCCAATATCATATTCATTTTTCTTCCAATCTTATGATAATGATTTATTTAATAAAATATTAAAAAAAATTTCTAATTTTTCATCATGCTTTGATCAAAGTCTTCCTAAATCATTATTTGTTTGAAGCAGGTAGGATGCTATTTCCTCTTACCAGGAGTGATCGATTCCTTGTTAACCTACTCACAATCTTCATATATATAATCTACCATATCTAGATCATCCCATACATAACTAAGTCATGAATGAGTATGAACCAAAATATGAATTTATATATATAAGATTCTATGGTAGTTTCAGGTCAAAGGATTACATGCACAAATTTCACTATGAGAACCATCTATTGACATATAGATAAGACTCCATTAGATATTCTTAATTTGGATCAATTCAGTGAACTCATTCTCTAATGAGCACCCACATTCTTGTATTAGTGTCATACACAAGTTATTGTGAGATCAATCACCCTCTTAATCGAGCATACAAAGAATGTGCTAGTCTTACCAAAAAATATTGATCCCTAACTCAATGTCCCATCGACTAGGAATATTTAAATTAGGATTTTAAGATTTTAGGTCTCACTAGTATGATCTCATCATAATCCTAAAATCATAGTCCTAATTTATGGAGTTCATCATAATCTTAAATAAATAATAAAACACTGCATATAATGAAATAAATGCCTTTATTTATTAAAAATGTCATTACATGAGTCTGGAAGACAAGGAACATCCCAAAAATAAATTGGCTTGAGGACATATTCCTTTCAGATGAGCCTTTAGGCTAATCCATGTACTTGATTGTTCTTGTTTTGATTTTATTCTTTCTTCTTATCACAATCTGCTGGTACTAGATCCTTAACAAGTGGTATCAAAGCATGTTGATACCCCCAACACGAGCATCCTTCTTCGAATAGCTCGAACCTTCTAAGGATCAAAAGAGGTTGGGAGGAGGATTGGGAGAGGTCTTCTTCCTCACCTTTTTCTCAAAAAGATCTGTGGAAGAGGATCTAAGAAAAATCCTAGAGAAGACCCTTCTTCTCTAGTTCTTTTCTCTCACCATGATACTATAACTTTTGTCCTTACAATAGTCCATGCCCAAGGCCCTCTTATGCCCAAGGAACCCACGCCCAAGCCCTATCTTTCGAGTACAATTTTTGTAAAAATTTCATACTCTAACCCCTCTTAGATAGAGAGATATGAGAGAGTCTTTGTTTAGGTCAAATACCTAAAAAGAAATGTCCAAATTTGATAAGGATTGGGGCATCCAACTCTTGGATGCCTCCTCCTAATTTTATGGCATGGACTCCCTAGTTTTGGTGCACAAACCTTCCTCTCTTTTCTATAAAAAACAATCAAAATAAATTTGATTTAAATTAGCACCTAAAGAGGATAAAGAAGGTGATGTGTTAAACTCCATCCAATAGAGTCCTAAGTCAAAACAACTTATTTGTTTTGACCTAGTCCACAACCAATTTCTATCTAAGAAAGGTAGAGGGCACTAAGGGAGGCATGGACTTCCTGGGCATGAGGGATTTCATGCAAATCCTAAGAAGAAAAGGATGTGGGGTGGTGATGTGGCATAGGGGAGAGAGTCCCAGTTACCATGTTTTGATTGGTCTAACCAATTTTTAAACCCAATCTAATCAAAACTAGTGCAACCCAATTAAGAGTGATCTTAGTCAAACTAAGAGATCAATTAAATTAGATTAAATTAAATTTAATTAATTTTAATTTAAATTCTAATCAAATTAGAAATTAGGTGCACACTAGTCCTAATTTAATAGGAAATTGATCATTGTTGCAATTGAACTTAACCTAATTAAGTCCAAATCAAATCTAATTAAATCACATTCAATTAGACTTGATCTTGGCCTATTGAGCCAATTAGTAATCCAATTTCTAATTAATCCTTCTATAACATTTGCACTAGGTCAAACATCAATTGTATTGAATGTTTAACCCTAAAATAATTCTTTAAAGGTATACAGTGCAGGATTTCTAGCTCTACTTTCAAAACTTTTTCAAAAAAAAAATGCAGTAGAAATAAAAACTAATCTAATTACTTTTAGAACTATTGATCATATCGATAGACCTTACACTAAGGATTGAATGTCATATATATGCAATTAAAATTTGAAAAAACTAAGTACTAGCAGTAAAAATTACTACTACTACATATTCAGAATACAATACCTTGCATGGATAGCCGAATACCATAATTTGCATACCGTCAGGAAGGTCCTCTCATCACGACGTAGCCACACAACTCGTCTGGCCTTCGTGGAACATTCACATGAGGTCCTGATTCCGATCAGCTCCTCTCGAGTGCTAGCTTGATGCCAAAAGCTTCGACGGCTAATTTTGATTGAATGGCTTCGATCTCCTTTTGTGGGCTCTTTGGATGTTCCAGATCACTAGCAAAAGTAGGCGAGAGGAAGAGGAGGCTCTCCAAAAATTCTCATGGGCTTACAATTCTCGTAGCTTATAGAAATCCTTCCCCAACCCTTGGTCGAAATCCTAGGACTACACTCTCATGCAAACCCTGTGCTCTCTATTTCTTTTCTTTTCTTAGGAATTTTTTTTTTGAATTTTCCATGCAAAAGGAAGGGCCTCATGCATTTGGGTTTCTCACTCAGATGATGTGTGCATGCCCTATTCAAATCCCATTTTATTTAGTGCAAAAATGAGTGGAGTTAGCATGGAAGGATAAGGCCAAGTGGTTACTCATTTGAATTCAAACTCTATTCGAATTCAAATGAAAATGAACATGGTTTTATCCATTAGGGCATGAGAAAGAGGGGGGGTGTATGCCCTCTCTTGCATGGAAAAATTTCACGAGAAACTTTTTCTCATAGAAAAAATGGGCGCAGAATAAAGGGATAAGGATAGGTAGTTGCCTATTCAAATTCAAACTTCATTTGAATTTGAATGGCAACTAACCAAATCTTATCCATTTAAGGTGTGAGAAGGCTGGTTGTGCACCCCTTCTATGTGTGGAGAATTGTTACGAGAAATAATTTCTTATAGGGAAGAGAGGGCGTAGAGAATGGTGATATGGCGCAGGTAGACTAGTCAAACTAGTCTAAAAAAAATCTTATCCAATTAAACCATCACAAACTAATTTGGCTAAGCCTAATTAGACTAGATTAAATCCAACTAATTTAGGCTTAGTTAGGCTTAGTTAGATTTTAATGAAATTAAAAATTAATTAAGTCCAATCCTTGATCAAATCAGAAAATAAACCTCCTCGATGATTAGGTCATCTCATAACCTAATCGGATCAAATCCAACCGAATCTAATTCAATTGGACTTGGTGCAAAACTCATTACTTAATCAAATTGAGTTAATGAGTAATCAAATTACTAATTAAATATCTCATAAATATAGAGTCCAAAGTGGGTATCTGGGCAACAGAGTTCCATTGATATGAAACTCTTGATCGAAGAGTCCCCAACTAGTGGGACTCTTGATCCAAGTGTCCCAAATGAGTGAAACTTGTGATCATAGAGTTCCAGACAAGTAGAACTCTCGATCACAATCTCAAACAAGTAGGACTCAGAGTTCCAATATAGTAGAACTCTTGATTGAAGAGTCTCAGTCTAGTGGGATTCTTGACCATAGAGTCCCAGTCCAGTGGGACTCTACATCAGCCATTAGATCAGCTAGGAACCTCTAATGTGTGTGATCTCGTAGGTTCAAATCTAAGTCGATAGTGCAGGAACCACCCTCTGTACTAATCAAAGTGACCATCTAGTAATAGTATCCGATGTCTAGATAGGGTGAATAGTCATAATCACAATATTCAGAACCTACGCGAATATGGTTATCGCATAATTCATCCATTTGATCTCTATGTTTAGGATGACTTTGAGTTAAACTGTCAACCTTAAAAAATACATCTGTATCATGTCTTAATGCAATCAGTCTTATGACTCCTTACAAGAACTATCCTGACCAAGGATTTATCAAATTGAAATACAATTAAACACAGCTCCTGAACCAAAGTGGTCAATTCCATCTTGATTTACACACCGACTCCTTAAGTACTTGATTGTGCTCAAAAACCTTCTATCATTGAATTAGAAATTTAGATAGTCTGACACCAAAACATCGTAAGTTGCTTGAAATCATCATGGTGATCTCAGGTCAGAGGGATACTTATACCTATATTCCATCGGAGTAAATCTTAATAGTAGAAATGCTCTAGAGTTGATCATGTTTAGTGCAGATGTACCGATACATCTCATCTGCATGCTATACCAGTATCTCCACACTCTTTGGTTAAGAGCACAACCAACGTATATGGCATACAATGACCTACACTTGATAAATGTTATTGTCCTTGGTAACAACATATCATTTGATCACGAATAGATTTAAAGACTAAACGACAAATCCTCCTTTGTCAATTCTAAATAGTCCTAAGGACTTCACCACAACATAGAAGTTCATTAGAAGATAAAAAAATTTATAATAAACAATACCAAAATAATATTTATTAATTAATAATTCATATATAAATATAAAAATAACTCAACCATCAACATGCTGATGATTGACTTTGGGATTCTATTCCCAACAATCTTTCACTTGAACAAAAGTCAATCGGTGCAGTATCTAATACCCATCTTTGACTTGAAGTCATTGAACTCCTTCACCACAATGGCTTTAGTGAATGGATCGGCTAGGTTTTTCTTTCTATCAATCTTTTGAAGGTCGATGTCATCCCGGTCCATGATCTTTTGGATTAGGTGGTAGTGATGCAGAATGTGCTTCATCCCTTGGTGTGCATTTGGTTTCTTCGTCTAAGCAATGGCTCTAAAACTATTGCAATAGAGCAGAACTAGACCATCAAGAAAGGGTGCTACTCCAAGCTCGGCGATGAACTTTCTCAGCCATATTGCTTCTTTGGCAGCATTTGATGTAGCGACATACTCCGCCTTGCAAACCAAATCAGCCATAATGTGCTGCTTGAAACTCTTCCAGTAGATAGCTCCACTATTAAGGATAAATACATATCCTGATATATTTTTGCTGCCATCATGATTAGACTAGAAACTAGAGTCTATAAACCCCATAAGTCTCAAGTCTGACTCACCATAAATAAGCCACTGCTCCTTAGTATTTCTTAAATACTTCAGGATGGTTTTAACAACCTTCCAGTGGTTCTTTCTTAGATCAGATTGATATCTACTCACTACCCTTAGTGAGTATGCTACATCTGATCACATACATGTCATGGTGTATATGATAGAATCCACTATCGAAGCATATAAAATTCTGCTCATATGCTCTCTCTCTTGAGGTGTTGTCGGACAATCCCTCTTCGAGAGAGAAATTTCATGGTCTATCAGTAGATAGCTTTTTTTAAAATTTTTCATGCTGAATCGCTTTAGCACAATGTCAATGTACGTGGACTAGGATAACCTAAGCAACTTGTTAGATCTATCTTTATAGATCTTTAATCCTAGATGTAGGAAGCTTCTCCTAGATCCTTCATGGAGAACTATGATGACAGCCAGATCTTTATTCCCTATAATATAGGGATATCATTCTTGATTTAGAGAATGTCATCCATATACAATACCAAAAATATAACCACTGGATCATTAGCCCACTTGTATATATAGGGCTCTTCTTCGTTCTTAACAAAAGCATATGTTTTGATTGTCCTATCAAAATGTATGTTCCAACTCTAAGATGCCTGCTTCAGTTCATAAATAGACCTTTGAAGCCTGCATACCTTAGACTCATCTATAGATGTAAATCCTTCAAGTTGTATCATATACACCTCTTTATCCAGCTCTCTATTAAGAAAAGTTGTCTTCACATCCATTTGTCAGATTTCATAGTCCAGATGGACAGCAATCGTAAGCATAATCTGAATGGACTTGAGCATTGTAATAAGAGAAAACATCTCATCATAGTCTATACCATAATATTGATGATATTCCTTGGCAACCAAACGGACTTTATAGGTCTTCACCTTCTTGTTTGCACTCCTCTTTCTTTTGAAGACCCATTTACACCCTATGGGTTTTACCCCTTTGGGTGGATCAACCAATGTCTATACTGATGGGAAGCATGCAGGGTTTCTAGTTCTACTTTTAAAACTTTTTTGAAAAATAATTATAGTAGAAATAAAAATTAATTTAATTAATTTTAAAAAGCTATAGATATGATCTACAAACCCTATAATACCAGGATCTAATATGAAATATATGTGCATACAATTAAATCTAAAAATAAGAATAATGAATAGTAAATTATTTTTACTATACTACATGTTCAGAACATGTTACCTTGCATGGGTAGATCATCTCCATAATCGAGTCACCATCGATGTGAATACCAGGTAGATTTGATCATCACAATGTAGCCACACATGTATCTAGCCTCTACGGATGGTCCACATGAGGTTTTGATCTTGATCGGCTCCTCTCGAGTGCTAGCTTGATGAAGAATGCTCTTGATAGCTAGATCTGATCGAACAATTTTGATCTCTCTCCATCAAAACTTTGGATGCTCTAGATCAACAAGATGTGTAGAAGAGAGGATAAGGAAGTATTCAAAAAAATCTCATAAAGATTTGATGCTCAGATCTTGCAAAATCAGAATAGAAACCCTAGATCAAGATCTAAGACAGCGCAACACTCAAACCTTGGCACTTAGTTTTCTCTTCCAATTTTTCCTCTTAAATTTTTTTCTTATTTTTTTTTCAAGCTATGGAAGGGCTCATGAACTAGAGGAGAGGATTCTAAAAAAAACTTGCACCCAAAAAAAATTTCAAAAATTTTATAGATGGTGCACAAGTCTGTTAGATGTGTGCCCTAGAAATTAGATTGGCTAACACTTATAATACACTTCTAAGGATAATTTTATAATTTTGACTATAAATTAATAATTTTTTTTTTTTATCATAGTGTGTATTTATAAGTGTCTGTGATACATTCTTTGAGTTAATGGTAATGATAATTCATATTTTTAAGAGTTAAAAATTTAAAATATGAATTTCATAATTAACTCATAAACTACTCTCGATCATAGGATCGTTTTGAGGATGGTGATCGATCTGGAAGGTGGTGTATGATTTCTTCCTTAGGATAAATGAGTCTTGTGTCTGTGGTGTGGAGATACTAGAGCAAAAATATAGATACTCGATAGAGAATGAGGGCACTGAATGTGACCACCTCAAGTAGTCATAAGAAACTCTATCTTTTCATCAATGACTGGCTCGATGCTGTAGTTATGTGTTAGGTCTTTGACCTGAAGAGCATCGATAATTCATCTTGAGTGTGTTATAATTTGACTACACCATAACTTGATCTCCTAGTCATTCAAAATCCTGAGGTGTATGTTGGCTATAGTATGTTCATTGTAGAAACTGGATTACACCAAGATGGGATTTATCAACCTCGGTAGTGAAGGAGTAGTCCTATGATGATCATGAGATTGAGTCCTTAAGCCCATGGCCATGGTTATGTGATATAATAAAAAAGAATTTTCTATTAGGATTTCACATCAGACTCGAATCAAATGATTCAATCATATGATAAATGTTGGGTTTTGACGAGTTTACCTTAAACCCTAATCCCATCGGGACTCATAATAGTAGAATTGATTCACACAGATAGCTACATCGAGAGGTTTACTTTCAGTTCTGATGGATTGCTGTCATATGTTGCTAGGTATCACTGGTAGATTTTGGGAGTAATTAGAATGATCTTGATGATTGATCATTCTAATTATATGATTCAGAAAAGTTTTGGTCCATCGAAAGATGTTTCGATGATGTCGATAATAGAGATCATGATATATCTCATTACCATACAAAACTGAACCTAACTAGATCACACATACAAGGGTTTGAGTCTGGTTGCAATCAATTGGATTGAGTTAGTTCAATTGATTTGGATTAGATTCGATTAAGTTCAAAAAAATTATGCTAGCACATGATTGAACCTAACACTCTTCTTTTATAGTCTTTTTGGTTCGTCTCAACTGAAACCCTGACTGAAACCTGTCTAGGTCAAAATAGGGTTATCTAAATTTATCAAATGATTTTAGAACAACACCTATTATTTTTGGTCACCTGCCATTGCTGATCACCTACCTTTTTCTATCGCACACCAGGGTCAAAGGTTGACTCTGTTGTAAGAAAGAAGGGATCATGGGTGCATGCCCCCTAAATATTTTCTAAGGGTCCACATCCCCACTTTTTGTTATGGCATGGAGAGGACGCACATCCCTCTAGGCATGTGCCCAAAGTGGATAGGCTTTGACTTGGTCAAATTTTATATTTGACCAGTTAAAAAGATTTGATAGAGATCAAACTCTAAGAGAGAAGGAAGAGCCCATTGCGCACCAAACTTCCTTTCGTTCTCTCTACCTATTTTGTATGACATTATATAGAATATTTGGGGTGGCAATTCTGATGCATATTGAAATGGAAAATCTAGTAAAAATCAGATACAAATCAAGCAATTGGGTTGCTTGATTGATTGGAACATTGAGGTGGCATAGGGCTCTATTTAAGAGACCCTACGCCCTAGGCTTTCTAAGAGTTGTTGCTGCATGCTCCAAGTTTCCACTTGCTTCCGTCCCCTCTTTCTCCATGCCCCTCCTCTTCTTCTTCTCCATGCCCAAAGGTTGGGCCAAAGTTCCAAGAGAAGATCCATAGAAATTGGTGCATAGGTTTCAAGGAAAGAGACAACATTCGTGAGATGAGCGCACTGCCTTCATCAGTTGATTCGAAGGCTTTACAAAATCAAATTTAGATCTGATTTTTAACAATCAGATCTAGAAAGAGAGCACCTCCAGATCTAGCCCTAGTGGACTCTGGTAGAAACTAGGCATGTGCGTGGCTTGATCCAGAAGCTAAAGCTTCGGCAGATCATCGATAGGGTAAAAGCAGTTTACCCTAAAGGTAACATCAGATGTTACTATTTTAATTTTAATTTTAATTTTTAGTATTAAATATTTAAAATTAAATTAAAGAACTTTTTGATCTGATTAAATACTATAAAAATATTTTTAAAATATTTTCTATAGATCTGATCAGATCAGACTGATCCTATGGTGAAAAAAGCGATTTTTTTCTCAACTGGTATCAAAGCCAGGTTAGCAATTCTTCAGATCTATTTTAGATCTATTTTTTTTTTTATAATCAATGATCTGATATTAAAGATTTTAGATATCACATTAGATGTGATCAGATCTGAAATCAAAAGAATTAAAAGTTTTAGATTCATATCAATCTTATATGAGATACAAATCTAGACTAGGTTTAGAATTATTCTATATGTAGTCTAGTGCTAATTTCTTTTTTGATATGATTAAATTCCTTTTTAGATATTTATGCTTCTATTTTCTGATGTTATAAATGTTATAATCAGATCTAAAAATAAAAAATAAAATTTTTAATTTTTATATGAGATATGAATCAAGCATGCCTAGACTAGTTGTAGAATAGTTCTACGATTTATCTAGAATAGATTTTATTTTGATATGATCAATATAAAATTTATTTTTTAGATATTATATGTGATATATCAGATCAGAAAGCATGCATTTAGAATTTAATAATTGATGCATGAGATGTATACAGAACGTGCATGTTTAGATCTATGACTTTATTTGAGATATATATTATAGATTTATTATTTCGTAGTGTAATAATTATTTTTGATTAAGGCATTCTCCTTGACCGTCTGGCCATAAGAGCAAAGTAGGATTTAAAGGCCCTCTCCTTCTACTCGATTGGATGCTTTTATGGCATGTAGGGGTGCTATGCATTCGTCCTTAATCAGAAACCAAAAATTTACTTTTCTACAAAATCCTAGATCCTGAAATCCTAGGATTTTTGCATGTTTCTGATCATGAACCCAAACTTAATTAAGAATTAAGATTATGAAACTAATTAAATATTAAATTATGAATTTTAAGATCTAAGATATCTTAATAAATTTGGGTTCAGGCTTGGGTAGCTCAATTAGGTCTAGCAGTTAATCAAATCGAATCAAGAGTTGGTTAGGTGGGATCAAAGAAAGCTTAGATTTGACCAGCCTAATAGGATTAAGTCTGGTTCAAGATCGAATCACATTGAGATGTGACTCGATAAAGTTAAGATCTGATTTAGCTTCATGGTTTGAGCTGGATTGTAAGCTAATCCGATTGATTCTGATTCAATAATTTGGTGTCTAAGATAAGTCTAGCAGATATGACCGACTGATTTTTAATTAAGAGCTACTCGATCTGAATGCATTCTTATTGAGTTAATGACATATCCGTTCCACCAATCTCACTTACCTGGCCATTTGTGTCGATCTAGTTCTGATTAGAGGTGGCTAACAATTTGAGCAACCCATGCCACTAGGTTAGTCATAATTATTATGACCAAGTCAAGTTAAGTTTAAAAAGACCTAAATTAAATCTTTCTAAGAAAATATTAAGTCTAAGGTCTTCCACTATTGTAGATGTGCGGGCCCTTCTCGAGATTGATTGTTCTCGACTGGATACAGTGGTTTAGTTGCACCAAAAAGATGCAACCATATCTATTAGGCATTAGATGCTATAGGTTGGAGGATGGGTTAGGCTCAAAATTCTGGATATGGTAAGAGACTTAATCAGGAATCCAATTTATGCAAGTAGTGGATCTGACTTAACTAAGAATTGGATCAATATTTTGGACATGATGAGATTCATGAATTAGAGATCAAGTTTGGGTGCACCATGATTAGAGAATCATTGGATAAGAGTTGTCCACTCATCGGTTGACCCATCACTAATAATTGTCAGGTGAGGTGATGAGCTAGTCAGTGAGACCACACCATCTACTAGAAATCTTAATCATGAAGATTTTTGCATCTCTGCCCAGGGAGTGTGGGGATCCAAGAAAATAGTGGGAGCCAAATTTATTTTAAAATTAAACACCTAAATAAATTGGTTAAGTCTAATTATAAATTCTAACTAGAAACTTTGACTCTCTATAGAAAAATGTCTACATCCAATCTACTAGCCCGTATCCTGGATACCCATAGACTGACCGAACCCAACTATAAGGATTGGCTTCAAAACTTTAAAATTATTTTGGATTCTAAGAAGTTGACTCATGTGTTGGAACAGGATCCTCCCACCTTACTAGCCCGTTCATCTACTGAATAGAGAGCATATCTAGAAAAATGGATGGATGAAGATAATAAAGCTAGGTATTATATGTTGGGCTCGATGTCTGATGAGCTCTAGTGCCAACATGAAGATATAAAGACTAGTTGCCAAATATTGGCTTACCTGTAAGAGTTATTTTATGAACAGAGTCGCGCAACCAAATATCAAGTCACTAAGAGACTTTTTAAGGCTTAGATGTATGATGGGCAGTTGATCCAAGATCATTATCTGATGATGATCAAGGACTTAGAAGAGTTTGAGAAGCTCGGTGTCAAGTTAGATCAAAAACTATAGATTAATATAATTTTGCAGTCCTTAATTAATGCATATGGGCAGTTCATCATGAACTACCATATGCATAAACTTTAAAATACCTTGGCTGAACTTATGAACTTGCTAATTACTGCTGAGCTCTCTATGAAAGGTTCAAAGGACTCAGTTCTTGTTATGGAGTGGACTTTCTTCAAAAGAAAGTCTTTTGAAAAGAAGAAGAAGTCTGTGAAGAAGCAAAAGATAGAAAGTGGAAAGATGAAGAAGGAAGAGCCGAAGAAGAAGGCCATCGATAAAGGAAAGTGTTTCCATTACAATTTTGATGGCCATTAAAAGTAGAACTGCCCTTTATACCTGGCTAGCCTGAAGAACAAGAAGGAGGCAGGTCCTTCTTGAGGTATGCTCATGATTGAATCAAACTTAATGGTTTCTTCTGCATCCAGTTGGGTGCTTGACTCGAGATCTAGTGCTCATTTGTGCACTTCCATGCAGGGTCTTGAGAAGAGCAGGAGGCTAAGGGATGGTGAGATGATTCTATGCATTGGAAACAGAGCAAGAGTTGCTGCTGTGTCTGTGGGAGCCTACCCTCTTTGACTACCATCTATTTTAGATTTGATTTTTAGAGACTATTATTTTATGCCTATAATAAGTAGGAATTTGATTTCTATTTCTTATTTAGCATATGAAGGTTATGGCATTAACTTTCTTAGGGACCACTGTACTATTCTTTTTGAAAGAAATAAAATTACAAGTGGATTCTTAATTAATGATCTTTATTAGTTGCATATTGATGTATCTATGTTAAATATCGAGCAAAATGTGAATGCCGTAGGAATAAAGCGACCTAAGGATAGTCTAAATGATAAGTATCTATGGTACCTTATGCTAGATCATATAGCGGAAGACAGGGTTAACAAATTAGAAAAATTAGGCTATTGAGTTCGTAGACTTTCAAGTCATATCCGATTTATGAATCATGTCTTCATGGCAAAATGACCAAGATTTCTTTTATAGGACATGCGGAAAGGGCCACAGACCTTCTTATCCTAGTACATACTGATGTGTGCGGCCCATTTAATGTGTCAGCTAGAGGCAACTATATCTACTTCATCATCTTTATCGATGATCTATCTCAGTATAGATATGTGTATTTGATGCGACATAAGTCTGAAGCTTTTGAAAAGTTCAAAGAATTCAGACATGAAGTAGAAAAGAAAACTGAAAAATCTATTAAGATTCTTCGATCAGATTGAAAAGGTGAATATCTTAGTCAGAAATTCGTAGACTATCTTAAGAAAAATGGCATAGTCTCTCAATGGACTCTACTTGAAATGCCTCAACTTAATGGGATTTTAGAATGGAAAAACCAAATTCTATTAGAGATGGTCTGATCCATGATGAGCTTCATGGATCTTCTTGATTTTTTTTGAAGACATAGTCTAATAATCATAATTTACTTACTGAATAGGATTTTCTCTAAAACTATTCCTACCATACCGTATGAGATATGGCATGGTAAGAAACCAAGTCTGAGTCATCTCAAAATTTGGGATTGTCCGGATCATATTAAGAGACAGTAGGCAGATAAGTTAGAGTCTAGGTCCTTTAAAGCTCATTTTATAGGATATCTTAAAGAGTCATTAGGATATTATTTCTATCTTTCGAAAGACCATAATATGATTATGAGTCGACATGCCATCTTTCTTGAAAAATAGTTTATCTAAGATTGTGGCATCGAAAGATAGATAAGACTCGAGGAGAAAGTCTCCTAACAGCAATGAGCTAAGAAACCTATGGAACCTAATCAGATTGAGCCAATCCAATCACAACCTCCTCCACCTCATAGATCAAATAGAATTTTTCGTCCTCCTGAAAGATACTTAGGCAATATTTTAGAAGATGTAGAGAAAATGTTCCTCACAAAAAATAGGGTTCATCATGATGATCCCAAAATCTATGATAAGACGATATTAGATATCGACTCTGAGAAATGATTAGAGGTAATAAAGTCAGAGATTGACTCAATGCGATCGAACCAAGTCTGGATCTTGGTAGATCCACCTAAAGGTATAGTACCTATTGGGTGTAAATGGATCTACAAGAGAAAGATAGGTGCAGATAAAAATATAGAGATATTCAAGGCTAGATTAATGACGAAAGGATATAGTCATCGTGAAGGCATTGACTATCAAGATATCTTCTCGCCAGTAGCCATGCTTAAATCCATCCGCACACTGCTTGTTGTTGCAGCCTATTTCGATTACGAAATATGATAGATGGACATGAAAACAACATTCTTAAATGGATATCTTGAGAAAAATATTTATATGAAACAGCTGCTTGGTTTTACATCCAGTGATACTGATTACAAGGTCTATAAGCTACAAAGGTCCATCTATGGACTTAAGCAAGCATCTTGGAGTTGGAATGCCTATTTTAATGATGTGATCAAATCATTTAGATTCATCAAAAATGAGGAGGAGCCCTGTATGTTCAAAAAGGTCAATGAGAGCACTGTTATCTTTTTGGTACTGTACGTGGATGACATCCTTCTTATTGGAAATGATATTTTCATGTTGACTACGATCAAAATATGCTTATCAAAAGAGTTCTCTATGAAAGACCTAGGAGTGGCATCCTATATTTTGGGAATTAAGGTCTATAAGGATAGACCGAATAAGATGCTAGGTCTCTCACAGAAGATGTACATAGAGGAGGTGTTGAAGAGGTTCAGCATGGAAAACTCCAAGAGGAGATTAGTACCCTTCGACATGGTATTCACCTCTCCAAGAAGATGTGCCCTAGCACACCTAAGGAGATTGAACTCATGAGTAAGATCCCTTATGCTTCTACACTAGAGGGCCCCATGTATGCCATGCTATGTACACAACCTAATATAGCACATGCTGTGAGTATCACAAGCAGGTATCAGTCGAATCTAGGTAAAGAGCACTGAACTTCTATAAAATGTATCCTAAAGTACTTGAGAAGGACTAAGGATATGTTCTTGATCTTTGGTAATGGAGAACTCCAGGTTCAGGATTATACAAACTCAGACTTTATGTCTGATATAGATGATCGAAAGTCAACATCTGATAGTTTGTTTATATGCAATGGTGGTGCTGTCAGCTGAAAAAGTTCCAAGCAGACCATGATAGCAAAATTCACCATGGAAGCAGAGTACATCACTACATCAAAACTTATAAAGAAGACATTCTGGGATAAGAAGTTCATCACAGAGCTCGAAGTGATCCCATCGGATGCCATCCTTCTATACTATGATAATTATAGCGCCATAGCTTTGGCTAAAGAGCTGAGGTCTCATCAAAAATTTAAGCACATCGAGCAACGATTCCACCTCATTCATGATTACCTCAAGAAGGGTTACATCAAGTTTAAGAGAGTCGACTCCATGGACAACACAGCAGACCCACTAACGAAGTCTTTAGGCCAGTAGAAGATGGAAGCCCACCTTGAGAATATGGAACTTATATTTGTAGCCAATTGGCTTTAGGTCAAGTGGGAGTTTGTTAGATGTGTGCCCTAGAAATCAGATTGGCTGACACTTATAATATACTTCTAAGAATAATTTTATAATTTTAACTATAAATTAATAAAATAATTATTTTTCTATCATAGTGTGTATTTATAAGTGTCTGTGATACTTCTTTTGATTTAATGGTAATGATAATTTATATTTTCAAGAGTTGAAAATTTAAGACATGAATTTTCATAATTAACTCATAAACTGCTTCCGACCATAGGATCATCACGAGGATGGTAATCAATTCAGAATATTGGTGTACAATCATTTTTTTAGGATAGATGAGTCTTGTATCTATGGTGTGGAGACAATGAAGCAAAAGTATAGGAATTCATTAGAGAACGAGGCACTAAGCGTGACTACCTCAAGCAGTCATAAGAAAGTCTACCTTCTCATTGATGACTAGCTCGATGATGCAGTTGTGTATTAGGTTCTTTGATTTGAGGAGCATCGATAGTTCATCTTGAGTGTATTATACTTTGACTACACCATAACTCAGTCTCCTAGCCATTCAGAATCCTGAGGTGTATGATTTTACATCAGACTCAAATCAAATAATTCATTCATATGATGGATGTTGGGTTTTGACGAGTTTATCTTAAATCCTAATTCTGTCGGAACTCATGATGGTAGAATCAATTCACATAGATAGCTACACCGAGAGGTTCGCTTTCAATTCTAATGGGTTGCCACTATATGCTACTAGGTGTCACTAGTGGATTTTGGGAGCAATTAGAATGATCTTGATGATTGATCATTCTAATTGTATGAATCAGAAAAGTTCTGATTTATCGAAAGGTATTTCGATGATGTCGATGATAGAGATCATGACATATCTTATTACCATATAGAACTGAACCAAATTGGGTCATACATATAAGGGTTTGAGTTTGGTTGTGATCAATTAGATTGAGTCAGTTCAATTGATTTGGATTAGATTCGATTAGGTTCAAGAAAATCATGCTAGCACATGATTGAATCAAACACTCTCCTTTTGTAGTCTTTCTTGTTCGTCTCCATTGAAACCCTGACTGGAACTTGTCTAGGTCAAAATAGGATTGTCTAAATTCATCAAATGATTTTATGATAACACCTACCATTTCTAATCACCTACCATTTCTGATCACCTGCCTTTTTCTATCACACACTAGGGTCAAAGGTTGACCCCGTTGTAAGAAAGAAGGGATTAGGGGTGCACGCCCCCTAAAAATTTTCTAGGGGCAAGCGCCCCCACTTTTTGGTATAGCATAGAGAGGGTGCACGTTCCCCTTGGCATGCACCCAAAGTGGATTGGCTTTGACTTGGTCAAATTTTAGATTTGACCAGTCAAAGAGGTTTGATAGAGATCAAACTCTAAAAGAGAAGGAAGAGCCCATTGAGCACCAAACTTCCTTTCCTTCTCCCTATCTATTTTGTACGACATTATATGGAATATTTAGGATAGCAATTCTAATGCATATTGGCATGGGAAATCTGCTAAAAATCAGAAACAAATCAAGTAATTGGTTGCTTGATTGATTGGAACACTGAGGTGGCACAGGGCTCCATTTAAGAGACCCTGTGCCCTAGGATTTCTAAGAGTTGTTGCTCCATGCCTCAAGTTCCCACTTGCTGCCATCCCCTCTTTCTCCATGCCCCTTTTCTTCTTCTTCCCCATGCCCAAAGGTTGGGCCATGATTCTAAGAGAAGATCTATAGAAATTGGCGCATAGATTTCAAGAAAAGAGACGACGTTCGTGAGACGAGCGCACTGCCTTCATCAATTGATTCAAAGGCTTTACAAAATTAGATTTAGATTTGATTTTTGATGATCAGATCTAGAAGGAGAGCACCTTCAGATTCAGCTTGAGTGGACTCTGGAAGAGGCCAAGCACGTGCGTGGCTTGATCCAAAATCCAAAGCTTCCATAGAACATCGATAGGATAAAAGTAGTTTATCCTAAAAGTAACATCAGATGTTACTATTTTAATTTTAATTTTAATTTTTAATATTGGATCCTTAAAATTAGATCGAAGAACTCTCTAATTTAATTAAATGCTATAAAAATATTTTTAAAATATTTTCTATAGATTTGGTCGGATTAGATCAATCCTATGGCGGAAAAAGCGATTGTTTTCCTTCAAAGTCAAGGTGTCATGTGGAAGAGTTGGGATGAAGTGGTTTGCTATTTGAATATCAAATCCCATTTGAATTCAAATTGCAACCAGATCAAGCCCATCCATTTAAGAAGTGAGAAGGAAGGGTGCAAGCCTTCTTTCCATGGAAAATAATTCTTGAGAACATCTTTCTCATGGAGAAAAAAAATGGTGCAAAGAGGGTGAGGTGGCACATGGAAGACTAGGTCAAACTCGTCTCATAATTATTCATCTAATTAAACCAACCCAATCTAAATTGGTTAGACCCAATTAGACTAGATTAAACCCAACTCATTTAGGCTTTATTATGCTTAGTTAAATCCTAATCAAATTAGGAATTAAATAAGCCTAACTCCTGATCAAATCAACAATCATACTTCCTCGATGATTAGGTCATCTCATCACCTAATCGGATCAAATCCAACTGAATCTAATTCAATTAGGCTTGATCCAAAAAAATTACTCAATCAAATTAAGTTAATTAGTGATCAAATTACTAATTAAACCTCTTATAAATAAAGAGTCCAAATCTAGTGGATATCTGGACAATAGAGTCCCATCAAAATAAAATTCTTGATTGAAGAGTTCTAAACTAGTGGGACTCTTGATTCTGCTCTTGATTCTGATGTCCAAAATGAGTGAAACTCATGATCACAAAGTCCAGACTCTTGATCACAGTGTCTCAGACAAGTATGACTAAGAGTTTTAGAGCAGTAGGACTCTTGGTCAAAGAGTTTCAGTTTAGTGGGACTCTTGATCATAGAGTTCCAGTCCAATGGGACTCCTGATCATAGTCCCAGACAACCAGGACTCAAAGCCCTAATGTAGTAAGACTCTCAATTGAAGAGTTTTAATTTAGTGGGACTCTTGACCATAGAGTTTCAATCTAGTGGAATTCTTCACCTGCCATCAAATCAGGTAGGAATCTCTTATGTGTGTGACCTCATTGGTTCGAACCTTAGTTGGTAGCATAGAAACCACTTTCTATATAAAATAAAGTGACCATCTAGCAATGGTACTCGATATTTGGATAGGTCGAATAGTCACAATCATAATATTTAGAACCTACATGAATATGGTTACTGAAGAAAATAGTGCAAAATTTGCTATGCCACTTTCAAAAAATATTTCATAAATAGCAATGATGCAGCAAAAAATAATTAATCTAATTAATTATCTACTGATCATATTAGATTATTTATCCCTACACATTAGGATTTAAATATAATATGCATGCATACATCAATAGATCTGAAAATAAAACTATGTAATAAACTATTTACTACATCTACGTGTTCAGAACATAATACCTTTTTGTGAATAGTCGATCACCATAATCTGAGTCCACCAGATAATTTTTTAGTATCATATCATAGCCGCACACATGTTCGGCCTCTATGGTTGGTCCACATGGAGCTCCTGGTCTCAAGTAGTCCCACTAGAGTGCTAGCTTCTTGCTAGGGCCTTCGATCGCTGATCATGATTGATGCGATTAATCATACACTTTCTAATTTTTTAGATACTCTAAAAAATTAAAACAAAAATATTGGAGGATGATGAAGATGTGTTTCAAATTTGGTGGTGATCCGTTGCTCACAGCACTCGATCTCTCCACCCGAACCCAAATTCCCAAATCTAGGATTTCACTCGGCCTAAAAACCCTGACACACTAAAAATCCTATCACGCCCTCTCTGTGTAGAGTTTTTTTATAAAATAATTTTTTATAGAAAGATAACTTTTAGATATATAATCCCTATTTAGATTATATCTAAAAATAGAATATCCTTAGAGATGAAAATCATAAGAGAAGAGAGGCATGAAGGAAAAGTAAAGTGCTATAGGACCCTATTCACCTTCACTCCAAGATTTTTTTCACCCAGAACTAACTCCCAATTACTCTAAAATTTTTACCACATAATGCTGACTCCTTCTCATGCACATAAAAAAATTCTCATAATTTATTGACATAAATACCATAGAAAAACTACATAAATAATGATAAGGGTCGAGTTGTTGAGAGGTTTTAACCACTCACTTGATTTCAAAAATCAAATGAGCCTCTTATCCTTATCCAACGCCCCCTCCCTTATGTTTAACACATAGAAGGACTCTCCTTCTACATGTGCACATTTTTATTTCTCCAAAAATATTTGACAAACAAAAGGGAGGGCATGGAAAGTAGAGTGGAAAAGTCAAAAATGGTGGGTGTATAGGAGAATTTGAATTCAAACTTCATTTAACTTGGTCCTAATAGGTTTCAACCAAATCAATTAATCTAGATTCAATTAAACCAAGTTAAACCCAATCAAATTAGGCTTAGTCTAATTCAATAAAATTTTAATCAAATTAAAAATTAATTAGATCTAGGTTCTGATCAAATCAGGATCAAAACTTTTATAGCGATTAGGTCATCTCATGACCTGATCGGATCAAATCCAATCGAATCAAATTCAATCGGATTTGATCGAATCCTCATCGCTCAATCAAATTGAGCTAATTAGCAATCAAATTACTAATCAATTCTTCAAAAATATATGAGTCCAAATTAAATAGGTTATTGGGCAACAGAGTCCTATCAACATGAAACTCTTGAAGGTCATAAACCAGTGGGACTCTTGAACCCAGTATCCCAAATGAGTCGAACTCACAATCATAGAGTCCCAAACTAGTGAAACTCTTGATCAAAGAGTTTCAAATGAGTAGAACTCAGAGTTCCAGTCCAGTAGGACTCTTGGTCATAGAGTCCCAGTCTAGTGGAACTTTTGACCATAGTGTCCTAGATTATTAGAACTCATGATCAGAGAGTCCCAGATAAGTAGAACTCAGAGTTCCAATCTAGTGGAACTCTTAGTCACAGAGTCCCAGTCCAGTGAGACTCTTGACCATAGAGTCCCAGACTAATGAGACTCTAGATCAACCATCAGATCAGGTAGGAACTCCTAATGTGTGTGATCCCGCAGATCCAAACTTAAGTCGATAACATAGAAACCAAATTCTATACTAATCGAAGTGACCATCTAGCAATGGTACTTGACATTCAGATAGGTCGAATAACTGCAATCATAACATTTAGAATCTACATGAATATGATTACCGTAAAATTCATCCCTATGACCTCTGTGTAATAGATGACTCAAGGTTAGACTATTAATCTTAGAAAATACATTCATGTCATGTTTCAAAGCAATTAGTCTCATGACTCACTAAGACTTTTTTGGCTAAGATTTTGCTAAATTAAAATATAATTGAACACAGCTCCTAAAATTAGGAGTGGTTAATCCCATCTTGATACACGCACCAACTCCACAAGTACTTGACTATACCTAGAAATCTTCAATCACTGAATTAGAAATTTAGATAGTCTGGTACCAAAATATAGTGAGTTGGTTGGAAGTCACCGTGGTGATCTTAGATCAGAGGAACATTTATACCCATAATCGATCGAAGCTAATCTTGATAGGAGAAAAGCCCTAGAGTTGATCACGCTCAGTGCAGATGTACCCATATATCTCACTTGCATGCAATATCAATGTCTCAACACTCCTTGGTTATGAGGACAACCAATCTATATGGCACTCAATGATCTATACTTGATAAACGTTGTCATCCTAAGTAACAACGTATCATTTGATCATTAACTATTTAAGGACTAAATGATAAATCCTTCTTTGTCGAATCTAGATAGTCCTAAGGACTTCATCACAACACAGGAGTTCATTAGAAGACAACAAAATTTGTGATGAAAAATATCAAAATAACTTTTATTAATTTATAATTCATATATAATTATAAATATATGGTCCAATCATCAATAGACTGATGATTGGCTTTGGAACATATTCCCAATAATCTTCTACTTGGACTAAAGCCAATTGGTGCAGTATCTAATACCTATCTTCGACTTAAAGTCGTCGAACTCCTTCATCGCAATAGCTTTATTGAATGGATCGGCCAGATTTTTCTTTCCATCAATCTTCTAAAGGTCAACGTCACCTCGATCCATAATCTCTCAGACAAGATGGTAGCAGTGCAGAATATGCTTCGTCCGCTGGTGTGCCTTTGGTTTCTTCATCTGAGCATTGGCTCTAGAGCTGTTGTAATAAAGCAAAATTGGACCATCAAGGGAGGGTGCTACTCCAAGTTCGGTGATGAATTTTCTTAGCCACACCACTTTTTTAGCAGTATCTGATGCAGTGATATACTCCACCTCGCAAACTAAATCGACCATTGCGTGCTACTTAGAACTCTTTTGGCAGACGGCCCCACCATTAAGGGTAGATATATATCCCAACACACTCTTGCTATCATCATGATTAGATTGAAAACTGGAGTTGTGAACCCCGTAAGTTTTAAGTCTAATTCATCATATACAAGCCACTGGTCCTTAGCATTTCTTAAATACTTCAGCATAGTTTTAACAACCTTCCAGTGATTCTCCCCTGGATTAGATTGGTATCTACTCACTACACCTAGTGAGTATGCCACATTTGGTTGTGTACATATCATGGCATATGTTAGGGATAAACCCCGCTCCCGTTGAAGTCCAATCTGATGCTTAGCCTAATGCAAGTGGTAATCACGAAAGAGCTTCGATCAGGAATTCTTCTTCCAGTGGTCGAACCCCAGCCAAACTCCTTCCAGTGGCCGAACCCCAGCCAAACTCCTTCCAGCGGCCGAACCCCAGCCAAACTCCTTCAGCGGCCAGACTTCTCAAAGAGCCAAACTTCTTTCGAATTCCTTCAAGTGCTGAACTCCTTCTGGACACCTCTAGGAGCTAAACTCCTTTCGAATTTCTATAGGAGCCTAACTCCTTCTAGACCTCTCCTTCAGTCGGATTTCTACAGGAGCCTAACTCCTTCCGAATCTCTCCTTCAGTCAGATATTTTCAAGAGCCAAACTTCTTTTGAAGCTTTCCTTCAGTTGGATTTCTACAAGAGCCAAACTTCTTTCGGATCTTTCCTTCAATCGGATTCCTTTAGGAGCTGAGCTCCTTTTGGACCTCTCCTTCAGTCGAATATCTATAGGAGCCTAACTCCTTCTAGATTCTTCTTCAGTCGGATTTCTTCATGAGCCGAACTCCTTCTGAACTTCTCCTTCAGTCGGATTCCTCTAGGAGCCGAACTCCTTCTAGACTTCTCCTTCAATCGAATTTCTATAGGAGCCAAACTCCTTCTGGATTCCTCCAGGAGTCGAACTCCTTTCGGATTCCTCCATGAGTCAAACTCCTTCTAGATTGCTCCTTTAGTTGGATTCTTATAGGAGCCAAACTCCTTTCGGACATCTTTAGGAGCCAAACTCCTTTTAGATTCCTTCAGGAACATAAACTACTTTAGAATTGATATATATCAAAGTTCTTCACCAACCAATGGGCCTGCTTCTTTTGGACTTTGACTATTAAATCTCAACGAATAGGTGACCCCACTATTGGATGGTTATGCCTGTCATTTATCAATCTGATATAGGCAATCCTACTATCGAACGATTACGACTGTCATTATCAGTCTATTATGAGCGATATCTCTCTCCGTAATAAATTCTACATGGCTTCGAGCGGCCCACCATCGGATGGTTACTGAAGATAAAAAACCTAGTTTTTTGTTGCAGGTTCATTCAGATCTGATTGGATCAAGAGGGATATTTCAAAAATTTTCTCTAAGATCCTAATCAAATTTGAGACTCTTCAAATCTGATCTTATTGATCTGATAGAAAAATAAAATAAAATAAAATCTAATTTAATTATACCTTAATTCTAGGTAATCCAATTATCCTGTGATGATCTCGATGTTTGTCTGAGGTTCTGGATGTAGCCACACAAGCACTTGGCCTCTACCGGTATCCACTCGAGCAAGATCTAGAGATCTTCTCCTTCTAAATCTATCCTCCAAAAATTAGATCTGGATTTGATCTTGAAGGTCTTCAAAATGGCTTTTGAAGATCAGTCATTGTCTCCTACAGCAGTGCTGCCTTCTTCCTTTCCTATCACCTTTCTCTTGCTTGAATCGCACCAAACTCAAGCCCAAGGACTCTTGGACGTGGATAGTCTAGAGAGGACCTAAAGGTGGTGTGGAGATGGAGGGAGAGAAGCTTTTTAGCATGGGCAAAGGGCAGAAGCTCACTATTCTTAGCGCAGATAGGATTTATATAGATCCTGCTGTGCCATGAAGTACCACATCATCCCGACCAATCATGGCTCTTTGTGCAATTAGATCTAAATCTAATTGATGGGATAATATCATCCGATCCAATCAGATTAGGGTCCCTCATAAACCTCCTTAGGTGGCACCAAGACTAGTCAAACAGGATCACTTGGCACCACTTAAGTTAAAATCATGAAGCAACCTGGAGTCGCATCTGTATGGGACTCTAGGCATGATCCTCATGGGGTGCATGCCTCCCTAGGCGTGCACCCCCTCCCTTTCTGCTTTTTAGTAGGGGGACAAAGCCCCATGTTCTCTCCGATGGATGCATGACACATGGGCAGATGTCTAAGTATCAAAGGCCAATATTTGACCAAAGTCCAAAGACAAGATTTAACAAGTGACGAAAAATTGTAGGTGTTGTCTCAAATTTATCTCATAAATTAAGACAACCCTTATCTAACCTAAACAAGCTCCAATCAGACCAAGTAAAGGTTCCTGAGTGAGTCCAAACACATTTGGCTCAGTTGAGACAAACTTTAAAGATTGTTAAAGGAGAACATTAGGCTTAATCATATGCTAGCATGATTTTTTTGTACCTAATAGAATCTTATTCAAATCAATTGAACTGGGTTATTGTCCAACTGATGATATCTAATTTCAAATCCTTATTTGTGTGATCTAGTTAGATTAGTTTCATATGGTAATGGGATATATCATGATTCTCTATCAATCACATCATCTGAAACATCTTTCGATGGATCAGAAACTTTTCTAATTACACAACTAGTATGATCGATTATCCAAATTATTCTAATTGCTCCCAAAATCCACTGTGACACCTAATAGTATATGGTGGCAACCCATCAGAACTTAAAAACATGAAACCTTTCAGTGCAAGTTACCTGTGTGATTAAGTTCTTCTATCTTGAGCCCCGATCAGGATTTAGGGTTAAGGTGATCTCGATCAAACCTTAATTTTCCTTATATTGAATTAATCATTGATTCAAGTCCAATGTGAAAACTTCTAATAGAAACTCTTTCTATTTTTTCACTCACCTTGGTCATGGGCTTATGGACTTGATTTCTCAATGGATCATCATAGGGCTGTCTCATCTACCGAGGTAGATAGATCCTTATTGTATAATCCAATTTAAATAACAGCCTATAGACAACATACATCTCAGGATTCTTGAATGATTGAAGAGTCGAGTAATGTGTAGTAAACTATAACACCTCTTAAGGTGAGCTTCCATGCACCTCTGTCAAAGAACAGACATACCACTGGCAGACTTCAAGCAAGTCATCGATGAGAAGTAGACTTTCTCATGACTGCTCAGTGGTCACCTCAGTGCCCTCGTTCTATATGAGTACTATGGTACTCTCGCTCTGGTTCTCTAACATCATAGACTCAAAGACTCATCTATCCAAAGAAGCAATTGTACACCACTTCTGTCAATCACCTTCCTGTGATGATCCTAGGTCGAGCATTTAATGAGTTTAATAATGAAATTTCACTGTCTTAATATTTTAAACTCTTGAAAATATGAAGCTATCATTACAATTAACTTCAAGGGATGTATCACAGACACTTTCAATACACACTGGATAGAAAATAATTCATTTTATTATTTATAGTCAAAATTATAATTTTACCCTTAGAAGTGTATTATAAGTGTCAGCCAATCTGGCTTCTAGGGCACACATATCTAACAAACTTCCACTTGATCTAAACCCAATTGGCTATAAATCTAAGTCCCATCTTCTCAAGGTGGGCTTCGATGTTCTACTGGCCCAACAATTTTGTGAGTGGATCTGTCGCATTATCTATGGAGTCGACTCTCTTGACCTTGATGTAATCTTTCTCAAGATAATTGTGGATGAGGTGGTATCACCGCTCGATGTGCTTGGATTTTTGATGAGACCTCAGCTCCTTAGTAAGGACTATGGTGCCATTTTTGTCACAGTACATAGGAATGGCATCCAATGACATCACTCCAATCTCTGTGGCAAATTTTTTGTACTAGAATGCCTTCTTCGTAGCTTCTGATGCAACGATGTATTCTGCTTCCATGGTGGAATCTGCTATCACTGTCTGCTTGAAACTCTTCCAACTAATAGCACCACCATTTTATACAAATAGACTCCTAGATATCAACTTTCGATCATCTATATCAGACATAAAATCCAAGTTTGCATACCTCTGGACTTGGAGTTCTCCATTACCAAAAACCAACAACATATCCTTAGTTCTTTTCAAGTACTTAAGGATACAATTCACAGAAGTCCAGTGTTCTTCACCTGGATTCGACTGATATCTGCTCATGACACTTACAAAATGGGCTATATAAGGTCGTGTACATAACATGGCATACATGAGGCTTCCTATTGCTAAAGCATAAGGGATCTTGCTCATGCATTCAATCTCCTACTGGTGTGTTGGGACACATTTTCTTGAGATATGAAATGCCATTTCGAAGGGTACTAATCCCTCTTAGAGTTTTCATGCTAAACCTCTTAGCACTTCCACTAGTAACTCTTTGTGTGAAGACATAGCATCCTATTCGGTCTATCTCTATAAACCTTAATTCCTAGAATGAAGGATGCTTCTCCTATTTCTTTCATGGAGAATTCTTTATATAACAATATTTTAACTATGGTCAACATGGGAATATCATTCCCAAAAAGGAGGATATCATCCACGTACAGTATGAGAAAGACAATATGCTCCCACTGATTTTTTTGGAAACATATGGTTCCTCCTCATTCTTGATGAAATCAAACAATTTGATCATATCAATAAAATAAGTATTTCAACTCTGAGATGCTTGCTTAAGTTCATATATGGACCTTTGCAGCTTGCATACTTTATGATCAGCATCACTGGATGTGAAACATAGCGGTTGTTCTATATAGATATCTTCCTCAAGGTATCCATTTAAGAATTCCATTTTCACATCCATTTGCCATATTTAATAATCGAAATAGGTTGCAACAGCAAGCAATGTGCGGATGAATTTTAGCATAGCTACTAGTGAAAAGGATCGCTAATAGTCAAGTCTTCGTGCTGATAATCCATTTGCCAATAACTAGTTTGAATGCTATCAAATTTTTATTCTACAACATCTTTCTTGTAGAATCCTTAACCATGAGTATTATATCATTCTAGTGGTCTACCAAGGTCGTAGACTGTGTTGAGTGCATCGAATTTAATTTTTGACTTATGCTCTTAACATTTTGTTGGAAGTCGATAATCCTGATATCGTGTGTCATAGGTTTTTGGGATCATCAACCATAAACTCCATTAACTATGAGGAATATTTTTCTCGTACTTCTCTGAAATAGTACCCTAAGTACTTCAGGGAGATGGAAATCCTTTTTGATCTATGAGATGAGGAGGTTAGTGATTGTATTGGACTAACTATTTGGTCAATAGGATCTTTAGCTTCGTTGCTCTTGTGAGACTTTCTCCTCGGCTTGAATCTGCTTTTCACTGGCCAATCTTGAATAATTTCTATTTTCAAAAAGATAGGATGCAGACATACAGTCATATTATGGCTTACTGAATATAGAATATATCCTAATGCACTCTTTAGGATCCTATATACTCTGAGTTGATGTACCTAAATCAACTTGTCCGTTGTTGTTTTAACATGACCAGACAACTCAAATTCTGAGACTGACTCAAGATTAGTTTTTTACCTGCATAGTCTCATAACGGTATGGTAAGGTAAGGTTTGTAAGGAAAACCCTATTCAGTAATATGCTAGTAGTTAGTAGATATTCTCTCAAAAAAGTTATGGAGAGGTTGTGAAAGCTACATCTATGCGATCGGACCATAATTAAATAGGGTCCCGTTCCTTCTTCTTAAATCTATTGTTGAGTATTCCAAGTAGAGTCATGAGAGACATGCCATTTTGTTGAGATAGTTAGAAAGTTTTGACTAGTATCACTCACTGATGTCATGATCGAAGGAACCTATGTTTTTTAGTTTGCTTTTCGATTGATCGATGTTGATTTTTTGAACTT
>QRFJ01001421.1:75185-127356 GCA_006176705.1 Cocos nucifera
GATCTAATCAATCTAATGTGACATCTAAAATTATCTAATTATTAGATCAAAAATATATTAAAATTTGATCTAATTAATTATAGAACCTGGCTCTGATACCAGTTGAAGGGAAAAAATCTAGTTTTTTTAATGCAGGTTTGCTCAGATCTGATTGGATCAAGAGGGATATTTCAAAAATTTTTTCTAAAATTCTAATAAGATTTAAGACTCTTTAGATCTAATATTATTGATCTGATAAAAATAAAATAAAATTAATTATAATTTAATTATACCTTTATTTTGGATAATCTAATTATCCTGTGATGATCCTAATGTTTGCCTGAGGTTCTGGATGTAGCCACGCAAGCACCTGGGTTCTACCAATATCCACTCAGGCAGAATCTAGAGATCTTCTTCTTCTTAATCTATCTTCCAAAAATTAGATCTAGATCTGATCTTGAAGGTCTTCAAAATGGCTTTTGAAGATTAGCCATTGTCTCTTGCAGCAGTACTGCCTTTTTCCTTTTCTGTTACCTTTCTCTTGCTTGGATCACACCAAACTCAAGCCCAAGGACTCTTGGATGTGGATACGAGAGAGAGGACCTAAAGGTGGCATGGAGATGGAAGGAGAGAAGCTTTGTGGCATGGGCAAAGGGTAGAAGCTCACTATTCTAGGTGCAGACAAGATTTATATAGATTCTGCTGTGCCTGCAGTGCCACATCATCCCGACCAATCATGGCTCTTTGTGCAATAAGATTTAAATTTGATCAATAGGATGACATCATCTAATCTAATCAGATTAGTGTTCCTCATAAACCTCCTTAGGTGGTGCTAAGACTAGTCAAACAGGACTCCTTGACACCACCTAAGTTGAAATCATGAAGCAACCTAGAGTCCCATCTGTATGGGACTCCAAACATGGTTCTCATAGGGCACACACCTCCCTAGGCATGCACCCCCTCTCTTTCTACTTTTTAGTTGGGGGATAAAGCCCCATGTTCTCTCCTATGGGTGCATGATACATGGGCAGATGGCTAAGTGTCAAAGTTCAATATTTGACCAAAGTCTAAAGATAAGATTTAGTAGGTGATGAAAAATGACAGGTGTTGTCTTAAATTTATCTCATAAATTAAGACAACCCTTTTCTAACCTAGACAAGCTTCAGTCAGACCAAGTAAAGGTTCCTAATTGAGTCCAAACATATTTGGCTTAGTTGAGACAAGCTTTAAAGATTGTTAAAGGATAATATTAGACTCAATCATGTGCTAGCACGATTTTCTTGAACCCAATAGAATCTTATCAAATCAATTGAACTAGATTTGTCCAATTGATGATATCCAGATCCAAACCCTCTTTTGTGTGATCTAGTTAGATTCAGTTTCATATGGTAATAGGATATATCATGATCTCTATCATCGACATAATTGAAACACCTTTCGATGGATCAGAACTTTTCTGATTTAGACAACTAGTATGATCGATCATCTAACTTATTCTAATTGCTCCCAAAATCCACTAGTGACACCTAGTAGTATATGGTGGCAACCCATCAGAATTGAAAACAAACTTTTCGGAGTAGTTACCTGTGTGATTAAGTTCCTCTATCTTGAGCCCCGATTGGATTAGGGTTAAGGTGATCTCATCAAACCCTAATTTCCATTATTTGAATTAATCATTTGATTCAAGTCCAATGTGAAAATTCTAATTGAAACTCTTTCTATTATTTCACTCTACCATGGTCATGGGCTTATGGACTTGATTCTCATGATCATCATAGGGCTGGTCCTCATCTACCGAGGTAGATAGATCCTCTATTGGTATAATCCAATTTCTATAATGAACATACTATAATCAACATACACCTCAGGATTCTGAATGGCTAAGAGATCGAGTGATGGTGTAGTTAAACTATAACACCCTCAAGGTGAATTACCAATGCACCTCTGATCAAAGAACCAGACATACCACTGCAACTTCAAGCCAGTCATCGATGAGAAGATAGACTTCCTCATGACTGCTCTAGTTGGTCACACTCAGTGCCCTCATTCTATAACGAGTATCGGTACTCTCGCTCTGATGTTTCTACATCATAGACTCAAGACTCATCTATCCAAAAGAAGTGATCGTACACCAATCTTCTGGATCAATCACCATCATTATGATGATCCTATGGTCGGGAGCATTTTATGAGTTAATAATAAAAATTCATATCTTAAATTTTCAACTCTTGAAAATATGAGCTATCATTACCATTAACTCAAGGGATGTATCACAGACACTTTCAAATACACACTATGATAGAAAATAGCCCATTTTATTATTTATAGTCAAAATTTTAATTTTGCCCTTAGAAGTGTATTATAAGTGTCAGCCAATCTGGCTTCTAGGGCACACATATCTAATAGTTATGATAAGCTCTATTTATAAAAAGAGATCCTCCAGATATGTTTTCTCGAAGCTCTCTTCTTCTTTTCAAAAACTCTGCTGAATCCTTTTCTGAGCACTCTATTTTTGTTGGCCAGAAGAGCTAACTTAATCATCAGAGGATCCTGTCGGAGCCACCACCACCGACTCCGGACGAAACTTTATTTTGTAGGTCACTAATGGCGACCTCTTCTTCCTCAGCTCTAGCTCGATCTAGCGTCAATTAGATTCTGCACCAATAGCATACTTTATAAAACCAACTGCAGAAGCATATGATATTCTATTCATATGCTCTCTTCTAGAGATGTTATTGGACAATCCCTCTTTGAAAGAAAAATTCTATGGCCTATCGGTTGATAGCCTTTTTTAGAATTTTTCATGCTGAACCATTTCAGCACAGTGTTAATGTACGTGGACTGGGACAATCCAATCAATCTTTTAGATCTATTTCTATAGATCTTCATTCCTAGGATGTAGGAAGCTTCTCTCAGATCTTTCATGGAGAACTATGATTACGACCAGATCTTTATTCCTTGTAATGCAGGAACATCATTCCTGATTAAGAGAATGTCATCCACATACAATACTAGGAATACTATTGCTAGACCATTAGCCCATTTGTATATGCAGGGCTCCTCTTTATTCTTAACAAAATCATATGTTTTGATTGTTCTATCAAATCGTATGTTCCAGCTCCAAGATGCTTGCTTTAGCCCACAAATGGACCTCTGAAGCTTACACACCTTAGACTCATCTATGAACATGAAACCTTCAGGTTGTATCATATACACCTCTTCATCCAGCTCTCCATTCAGAAAAGCTGTTTTCACATCCATCTGCCAGATTTCATAGTCTAGAAAAGCAGCTATGGCAAGCATTATCCGAATGAATTTGAGTATTTTCATAGGAGAGAACATCCCATCATAGTCAATACCATAACGTTGACGATACCCCTTGACAATCAGATGAGCTTTATAGGTCTCCATCTTTCTATCTACGCCTCTTTTCCTCTTGAAGACCCACTTACACCCTATGAGTTTTACCCCTTCGGGTGGGTCAACCAATGTCCATACATCATTGACCTTCATGGATTCTATCTTAAATTTCATGACCTCAAGCCACTTCTCAGAGTCGGATCTCTGCATTGCATCCATATAGGTGATTAGATCCTGATCGTTCTCATCGAGTTCGATAGGATCCCTGTCCTGGATCAGAAAATCATAGATCTATCTGGTTAACATGGTACTCTACCAGATCTTCTTAAGAATGCTTCTACAATGGATTCTAGATCTGATCTAATCAGATCCAACTCAGGTTCAATAACTTATGTCTATTCTTCCACCTATCGTACTTCATCAAGTTCGACATTAGAGACATTAGTTCCTTCACTAAGAAACTTCATTTATAAAAAGACTGCCTTAAGGCTGACAAACACTTTTTGCTCATCAGCAAGGTAGAAGTAGTACCCTTTGATTTTTTTTGGATAACCTATAAAATTAGACTTATCAGACCTAGGTCCAAGCTTGTCTGTAATCAAATGTTTGACTTAAGTCGGACACACCCAAACCCTAAGGTGTGAAAGCATTGGCTTATGCCCTATCCATATTTCATATGATGTTTTATTAACAGATTTACTCAAAACCCTATTTATAATGTAACAAGCTGACTCAAATGTGTATCCCCATAGGGAGATCGGCAAACCAGCAAACCCCATTATGGATCGAATCATGTCCAATAGGATCCGATTTCTTCTTTCAGACACATCATTATGTTGTGGTATTCCAGGAGGGATCCATTAGGAGAGAATCCCATTCTTCCCAAGATATATTAGAAACTCATTAGAAAGGTACTCACCCCCTTGGTCAGACTGAAGTGTTTTAATGCTCTTCCTAGTTTGCTTTTCTACCTCATTTCAAAATAGTTTGAATATTTCAAACGACTCCGACTTTGCTTCATTAAATAGACATACGCATATCTCGATAGGTTGTCTGTGAAGGTTATGAAGTAGAAATATCCATCTCTAGCACTTGAGCTCATGGGTCCACATACATCCAAATGTACTAAACTCAGGAGTTCAGTGGCTCGTTCACCTTTTTCAGTAAAAGATGACTTGGTCATCTTACCAAGAAGACATGACTCACAGATCGAAAGTGACTCACAATCACTAACCTCAAGAATTCCTTCTTGAGCTAACCTATTAATTCTATTCTTGCTAATATGACCTAGTCTATAGTGCCAAAGGTAAACATCAGATACATCACAAATTCTATGATGTTTACTGAAGGATTGAACCACGTTAACAGGCATAGAAAGTAAATAAATTTCGTTATTCAATTATCCAATCAAAATTATAACACCATTCAAAATGATATTACAAAATTTTTCTTTTATTGATATTTCAAAACCATTCATAGCCAAAGGGCCTATAGAAATGACATTCAATAAGAAAGTTGAACAATAATGACATTCATTAAGAATAACTTTATTTAAATTGATTATAGGGTTTATGATTCCTAAAGCTAGAATTGGAACTTGTCTTCCATCTCCAACATCAGGAACCTTCCATCTTGATCAAATCTCCTACTGACTGACAAGTCCTGCATAAAGTTACAAATATGATTAGGACTTTCAGTATCTAATACCCAGGCAGTAGAATCAAATAAGAAAAAATTGCAAGGTGTTATCATATAATTATCTTGCCCAGCAACCACTTGCTTCTTCCTCGATCTATTCGGGTCCAGGGAGTCAATGTACAAAGGATAGTTCATCTTTCAATGCCCCTGCTTCTTACAGAAGAAGCACTCTACCTGGCTCTGGTCAGGCTTGCGCTTCTTGGTCTGATCCTGTGCAGTCATCCTAGCATGCAGCCGCACCTTCTTATTTTTCTTCTTCTTATTCTTCTTCCCTTTCTTAAAGGGTCAATGACCAGAAGAAGACCCTCCCACTACATTCACCATCTCCTTTTGGAGTTGGTGATTCTTCTCAAAGTTCTGCAGCAATCCCAATAAGCCATGATAGTTCACTATAGGCTTTGCTATTCTAAAATGAGTTAGGAAGGGGAGGAAGGACTTGGGCAAAGAATTAAGGATCGCATCCTTATCGAGCTGCTCGTGCAGGGAAAAGCCCAACTTGCTAAGGTGCTCAATCATCTCGATCATGTACAATACATGATCAGTGACTGAGGCCCCATCCCTCATCCAAGCATTAAAAATGGCACAACTTGTTTTGTGCCTTTCAACGTCGTCCGATGTGCTAAAAGAGTTGTTCAATATTTGAAGCATCTCCTATGACTGGGCATTTTCAAACCTGTGGTTGAACTTGTCATTCATTATCGTCAGCATTATACATCGAACGGTGGTGTGGTCATTGAGCCACTTTAGATAAGTGTCTCAGGCTACTTTCCTAGCATTCGGGACTAGCTCTTCAGGTGCTCAATCCGTTACCATATAAAGAATCCACTCATACTCTAGGATGATTTTCAACTTACGATACCAACTATCATAGTTTGGTCCCATTAATTTATCATGGTCTAACAATGATCGGAGTGATAGATTAGTGGCCATGTCTGCATAAAAAGAAAAACCAAACCTAATTACTATATAAATTATTAATCCTAAAAACTTGGACTTTAGTCTAAAGGTTCTTCTACTATTTTATACGAATTGGTAGTCTCTACCTCCAATTCAAGAATTTACTCTAATTTTTTAATGGATACTAGAATCCACATAGACTACACATGAGCCCAACTTTAGTTTGTCAACCCATGTGCACCTATGGATAGATTCAAAATCAATTGTTTCTCTAAACAACTTTTAGTAACATTGATTTTGCCCCATAGACCTAATCAGTAGTCTTTGGCCTCCACTGAAAAGGTTTGGTTAGGTCCAACCATTAACATGACCACATTTGGTCTTATCTAATGAATAAATGATCAGACCCAACTTTGGTTAGCCAACCTAATCACCATCAGAAAAACTTAACCAAATTATCATTTTATGAATGATAATTTCATTAGTCAATAATCACCGGGCCTTTGGGCCTCCAATGATCATTATACTAATGAACCCATTATCACTCAACTTAATGGAAGGCTATGATTTAGTTATCTATATAACTATTTCATTTTTAAGGATCTAATGATTTTAGAGGATTTAGTTAACTAATTTAAGAAAATTTAGTGAGCCAATTTTGATCCTCCCATTGACTTCACCAAGTCAGTAAAAAGATCTAATCTAAGCTGGCGTTAGGAGCACCTAAATCAGTCAGACTGATTTACCTAATAGACATGGGTGAGCCTGAATCATCAAGTGATCTAATCAAAATTTAATTCACCAAGATGGCCAGATAAGCAAGATCAGTGGAAGGGATATGCCATTAACTCATCAAAGATCGAATCAGTGCGAGTAGCTCCTAATTAAAAACCATTGGTCAAACTGCTAAACTTACCTTAGACACCATCCAGATCATTAGTTTTAATTTGACCAACCTAGTAATTTTGGATTCGACCGCGTAGCCTTGAATTAAGTCCATTTGGTCCTTGTTAAAGGCATGAACTTGACCAACTACAACTATTATAATTGAGTTTATAGAGTCCTTGACCTAATCTAAATTAACATTTAATTAGAATTGATCAATTACTCTAAATTAGTCCACCTTTTAACTAACCTTAGGTCTAATCTAATTTATGGATCTAATTCAGCTAACCTAATAACCCATAAGTTTATGATTAATGACAGTCTTAATTCATAATTCTAGACATTAAATCATTATACTTAATTTTTAATTAAGTTTATGGGATGAGAGTTAGGGTTCAGCATTTTAAAAATATTTTTTTTTAATTTTAAAAGATTCTTTACAACTTAGCATTGTTCACTAATTGAGTTGACTCATTAAATCATCTCAATTCATAAACAATACTAGTTGTAGGGTTTAATCTGAAACTATGTACACTACATAATCAAGAAATCATGAATCAAATTTTATCTAATTATGCATTCATGATCATAAATTAGATTAAAGTATAATATAACTTGATCATAAAAATATTAGATCAAATCTAGTAATTTCATGATTAATGATATAGATTAGCAATATATCAGGACAACCTTTTCACTATAGGGGGTAAATCCTACAGCAGGACAACCTACAGTCCGTACGATCTAGATTTTAATTTTTTAGATCTAATTACACAAATTATTAGATCAATATTTAAATTAAATCTAAATTATTAATCTAAATATGCAAGCATATCATGTTTAAGCATCCTTGATCTGATACTAATTAAAGAAAATAGTGCAGGATTTGCTATGCTACTTTCAAAAAATATTTTAAAAATAGCAATGATGTAGTAAAAAATAATTAATTTAATTAATTATCTACTGATCATATTAGATTATTTAACCCTACATATTAGGATCTAAATATAATATGCATGCATACATCAATAGATCTGAAAATAAAATTATGTAATAAACTATTTACTACATCTATGTATTCGGAACAAAATACCTTTTCATGGATAGTTGATCACCATAATCTGAGTCCACTAAATAATACTCTTATATTACATCATAGCCGCACACATGTTCAGTCTCTATGGTTGATCTACATGGAGCTCTTAGTCCCGATCAGCCCCATTGGAGTGCTAGCTCCTCGTCGGGGCCTTCGATGGCTGATCACGATCGATCTGATTGATCATATACTTTCTAATTTTCTAGATACTTTAAAAAATTAGAACATAAATATTGGAGGATGATGAAGATGTGTTTCAAATTTGGTGGTGATCCAATGCTCGCAGCACTCGATCTCTCCACCCGAACCTAGATTCTCAAATCCAAAATTTCACTCGGCCCAAAAATCCTGACACACTAAAAATCCTATCACGCTCTCTCTGTGTAGAGTTTTTTTATAAAATAAGTTTTTATGAAAATATAACTTTTATATCTATAATCTCTATTTAGATAATATCTAAAAATAGAATATTCTTAGAGGTGAAAATCATAAGAGAAGAGAAGCATGAGGAAAAAGTAAAGTGCTATTGGACCCTATTCACCTTCACTCTAAGATTTTTTTTGCCCAAAACTAATGCCTAATCACTCTAAAATTTTTACCATATAATGTTAATCCCTTCTCATGCATGCACAAAAATTTTCATAATTTATCAACATGAATACCCTAAGAAAACTACATGGAAAATGATAAGGGTCAAGTGGTTGAGAGGTTTTAACCACTCACTTAATTTCAAAAATCAAATGAGCCTCTTATCCTTATCCAACACTCCCTCCGTTATATTTAACATGCAGAAGGACTCTCCTTCTATGTGCACACATTTTTATTTCTTCAAAAATATTCAACAAATAAAAGAGAGGGAGTGGGAAGCAGAGTGGAAAAGTCAAAAATGATGGACGCATGGGAGAATTTGAATTCAAGCTTCATTTGACTTGGTCCTAATTGGTTTCAACCAAACCAATTAATCTAGACCCAATTAAATTAGGTTAAACCCAACAAAATTAGGCTTAGCATAATTCAATAAAATTCTAGTCAAATTAAAAATTAATTAAATCTAGGTCCTGATCAAATCAGGGTCAAAACTCCCATAGCGATTAGGTCATCTCATGATCTGATCGGGTCAAATCTAATCAAATCAAATTCAATAAAACTTGATTGAATCCTCATCACTCAATCAAATTGAGCTAATCAACAATCAAATTGCTAATTAATCCTTCAAAAATATCTGAGTCCAAATCGAATAGGTTATTGGGCAACAGAGTCCTATCAATATGAAACTCTTGAAGAGTTCTAAACCAGTGGAACTCTTGAATCCAGTGCTCCAAACGAATCAAACTCATGATCATAGAGTCTCAGACTAGTAAAACTCTTGATTAAAGAGTCTCAAATGTGTAGAACTTAGAGTTTTAGTCTAGTAGAACTCTTGGTCACAGAGTCTCAGTCTAGTGGGACTCTTGACCATAGTGTCCTAGATTATCAGGACTCATGATCAAAGAGTCCCAGACAAATAGGACTCATAGTCCCAATCTAGTGAAACTCTTGGTCACAGAGTCCTAGTTTAGTAGGACTCTTGATCATAGAGTCTTAGACCAATGGGACTCTAGATCAACAATTAGATCAGGTAGGAACTCCTAATGTATATGATCCTACAGGTTCAAACCTAAGCCGGTAGCACAGAAACTAATTTTTATACTAATCAAAGTGACCATCTAGCAATGGTACTTGATGTCTGGATAGGTCGAATAATCATAATCATAATATTTAGAACCTACATGAATATGGTTATCATAAAATTCATCCCTATGACCTCTATGTAATAGATGACTCAGGGTTAGACTGTCAATCCTAGAAAATACATCCATGTTGTGTCTCAAAGCAATTAGTCCCATGACTCCTCACCAAAGCTATCCTAGCTAAGGTTTTGCTAAATTGAATAATAATTGAACACAGCTCTTGAAATCAGGAGTAGTCAATCCCATCATGATACACGCACCGACTCCATAAGTACTTAACTATGCCTAGAAATCTTCCATCACTGAATTAAAAATTCAGATAGTCCAACACCAAAACACGATGAGTTTCTTAGAAGTCACCATGGTGATCTTAGATCGGAGCGATATTTATACCCATATTCCATCGAAGCTAGTCTTGATAGGAGAATAGTCCCGAAGTTGGTCACGTTCAGTGCAGATGTATCCATACATCTCACTTGCATGCCATATCAGTATCTCAACACTCCTTGGTTATGAGGATAATCAATCTATATGGAACATAATGATCTATACTTGATAAATATTATCGTCCTAAGTAACAACATATCATTTGGTCATGAACTATTTAAGGACTAAATGATAAATCCTCCTTTGCCGAATCTAGATAGTTCTAAGGACTTCATCGTAATACAGGAGTTCATTAGAAGACAATAGAATTTATGATAAAAAATATCAAAATAATTTTTATTAATATATAATTTATACATAATTATAAATATATGGCCCAACCATCAACAGACTGATGATTGACTTTGGGACACATTCCCAATAGTTACCACATAATTCATCCATTTGATTTTATGTATGAGGATGACTCAGAGTTAAACTGTCAATCCTGAAAGATACATCCAAATCATGTCTTAAAAAAATTAGTCCTGTGACCCCTCACTAAAACTACCCTGGCCAAGGATTTGCTAAATTAAAATGCAATTGAACATAGCTCCTAAAATTAGGAGTGGTCAATCTCATCTTGATACATGCACTGACTCCTCACGTACTTGACTGTGCCCAAAAATCTTCCATCATTGAATTAAAAATTTAGATAGTCTGGCACCAAAGCATAGTGAGTTGCTTCAAAGTTACCATAGTGATCTCAGATCAGAGGGACATACTCATATTCCATCAGAGCAAATCTTAACAGTAGAAAAGCTCCAGAGTTGATCATGTTCAGTGCAGATGTATGCCTACGTCTCACCTGCATGCCAGACCATTACCTACACACTCCTTGGTTAAGAGGACAACCAAACCATATGGCACATAATGACCTACATTCGATAAATATTGTCATCCTTAGTAACAATGTATCATTTGATCGCGAACAGGTTTAAAGACTAAACGACTAATCTAAAGAAACATCTCATTTTTCACCATAAGATCGTCCAAATCTGATCAAATCTGAGATAAGTTTTTCTAAAAAAAAAATTCTTATGATCTGATTAGATCTAAGAGTTCTCAAATCTAATCGAGGTGATCTAACATTAAATACAAAAATTAAATCTAAAATATGAAACATTTGATGTACCTGATTAGGATAATATGATACCCTGATGATGATCCTGATGCTCCTAAGATTCTTGATTGAGCTACGCACATGCTTGGCCCCTACTGGAGTCCACTAGGGCAGGATTTGGAGGTCTTCTCCTTCTAAATCAATGCTCCAAAGATCAGATCTGGATCTAATCTAAAGGTTCTTCAAAAAATTTTTTGAAGTAGTAGTAATCATCTCTTGAAATAGTGCTACTTTCTTCCTGATCTAGGTGCCAATGCTACTTGGACTCTTGCTGGATTTACACCCAACTCCATAGGCATGGAGAGGGGAGAGAGAGGATCAGAGGATGGCATGGAGAAGATAAGGGGCAGTCTTTTGGCATGGGAGATGTGCAAAAGAATAGAACCCTAGGTGCAGATAGGATTTAAATAGATCCTGTTGCGCCGTGCATTGCCACATCATCCCAGCCAATCAGAGGTCTTTGATCAATCAGATCTAAATCTGATTGATGGGTGTTGGAAAATATGTCCTAAAGATAATCGTCAGCCTGTTGACGATTGAGCTGCATTGTATCTATAGTTGATTCAATAATAGATAAAATATACTTTTGACATTTTTCATCATAAAGTATTCATCTTCTAATGAACTCCCTTATTGTGATGAAGTCCTTAGGACTATTTAGCTTCGATAAAAAGAGGATTTATTGATTAGTCCTTAAATCTATTCATGACTAAATGATATGCTGTTAATTAGAACGACAGCATTTATCGAGTATATATCGTTGTATGCCATATAGATTGATTGTCCTCTTAACCAAGGAGTGTGGAGACATTGGAATGGCATACAAATAAGATATATGGGTACATCATCATTGAATGTGACCAACTCTAGAACATTCTACTATTGAGAATGTCTCTGATGGTATATAGGTATAAGTATCTCTTAAACTTGAGATCACCTCAGTGACTTAGAAGCAACTCACTATGTTTTGGTACCGAACTAACTAAATTTCTAATTCAGTAATGGAAGGCTTCTAGGCATAGTCAAGTACTTGCAAAGTTAGAGTATGATCAAGATGGAATTGAGCAATCCAAGAGTTGGAGAAAAATATATCACTATATTTCAATATATCTAAACCTTGGCTAGGGTAATCCATTAGATGGATTTGATATTTTGAAATACAATATGGACGACCTTATCAAAGTTGATAGTTGAACTCTGAGGTATCCTACATGCATTTTGGTCAAGGGGATGAACTATAGGAAAACTATATCCTCATGGGTTCTAAGGATGTTGTTCTACACATTCGACCTATCTGACCATCAGGTACCATTACTAGATGGTTACTTTGATTGATACTAGAATCTATTTTTATGCTACCAACTTAGGTTCAGACCTATGAGATCATAGATTTTAGAGCTCATGATCTGATCGGATGGTTGATCAACGATTAAGAATCGTTCTAGGGTTAAACGATCAATATGATTGGTGTTTAACCTAGTGCAAGTGTTACAGGAGAATCGATTAGCAATTAGATTGCTAATTGGCTTAATTTGATTAAGCCAGAGGGTTAGGATTAAGTTTAATTAAATATAATTTAAATAGATTTAGTTTGGATTTGATTGGATCAAGTCCAATTGGCTTTTTGGATAAGCCAAGTGCAAGGAAAAAATAGTCCTAGTTCAACTAGGACTTGGGTCAACCAAATTTTCTAATTTGATTAGAGAATTAAATCAAAATTAAATCTAATTTAATTTAATTAAATTAAATTTTTAATTGGATTAGGGTCTAATTTAATTTGTTTGACTTGATTTTGACTTAATTTGGTTTGAGAAACTACTTTGACCAAGTCAAAGATGGAATCCTAGTAAGACTAAGAATCCACCATGCACCACCTTAGCCCTCCACACCCCACGACCAATTTTTCCTCCATTTTGTATGACAAATCCCCTTCTCCCAGGCTCTCTCATGCACACCATCCTCTCCTATCTTTCTCATAAGGAAATTAGGTAGTGGACATTGGCTTAAGAAGGTAAGTTATTATGGTTTGTTTGGATTCTATGTGATAGAATCCCAACAAACTTGGATTCCTTTCCTTGTGCTGCCCACACCTGATTACCTTTCCTTATTTTTGATGGTAAAAGAAGGCATTTTTGGTGGTCCATAGCATGGGATGAGGGGGCGCCTCAACAACCTGCCTTGTATTGACCTGCCTTGTCTAGGAATTTAACCTAGACAAGACTCTTCCATAACTTATTATTTAAAATATATTTTTATCTAAAACTTTTATGATGAATATACCATTAAGATAGATTTGGGGTGTGTGAAAATTAGAGAGAAAAAGTTCTTGGGCATTGGGGTTTCATAGACACCAAACTAGGTGTCTAGGTGAGAGCAAAGTGAAGAAGAAGAGGGTCTTCTTCTAAGGTTGCTGTGTTCACCTCTACCCTTCTTCTTTCTTTGGGTTTTCTAAGAGTGTCTTATAACTAAAACCTCCTCTCCTCCTCCTCTTTGGAAGAGTCCAAATCTTGAAGGAGAAGGCATTTGATGGACCATCAAAGAAGGATCAGTATAGTACTAGCATACTGTACTGATTTCCAGCATTTGGACTTTTGATCGTGATCGTGCGCTCATGTGGATGACTCCTAGAGGTCAGACATATGTGTGGCTCATAACTTCTTTCTCAAATCTTGGATTAGCAAGTTATAATGTCTAACTTACATTGGTAATAGATCTGATCTATTATTTTTATACGTACATTTGATGTAGTGTATATACATATTGATGTGATCAATATGTTTTAGTTTCTTCTTTAGATTTTAAATTCTGATTTAATAACATGTCATGATTATATAATAGATCTTAGACCAAGAATATTTTTAGATATTTAAAATTAATTTTGATTAATTTTAATTTTTTACTGCCTGATCTTGAAAAAGTTTTAAGATCTAGTCCTGAAACCCTAGATCTGGTTTCTTTAATTGGCATCAGAGCCAGATTTTTATTACATGATTATTTGAGCATGTTTAGATTATTTTTTAAATTAGATATAATTTTTAATTTAATTATTAAATCTAAAAATAAAATTCCTAAGCACATGAATTGCTATAAGATTGTCCTATTGTAAGGTTTATCCCTTATAGTGGAAAGATTATTCTAGTTTATATTGATCTGCTTCTAATCATAAATTTATTAAATTTAATCTAATTTTATTTATAATTTAATAGATTTAAAATAATTTTATATCTAAAATTAAAATTTTTAGATTGCATGGACTGCTATAAGATTATCCTACTGTAAGGTTTATCCCTTATAGTAGAAAGATTATCCTAGTACATGCTAATCTAAAATATTAATCATAAAATTTTAGATTAGATCTAAAAGATTTTATGATATGATTAAAAATATTTTAATCTAATTTTAATTATCATAAATATATTAGATTTGATCTAAGATAACTTATGATTGATTATAGTTGAAATTATTTCAATTACATGAACCTATTTAGATTAGATTTAAAGTAATTTTATGCTTATTTTGCTTGCATATTGATTATGAATCAAACATGCAACTTGGTTGATAGAACTATATTATAAAAATATTTTATAAATATAAAAATCATTTTTGAAAAGTCGAACCCCAACCCTCAGCCCAAAACTTAATTAAGAATTAAGAAGTTGTTTAATTTGGATCTAGGATTGTGAATTGAAGATCCTAAGACACAAATCATAACATAGTGGGTTACATGGATTAGTGGAGATTAGATCCATTAATTGGATTAGACCTAGGGTTAGATAAAAGAATGGACTTAATTAGAGAATTGACTAAATCTAATCAATTATTATCTTAGATTAGGCCAAGGATTCTCTAGATCAATTATAGTAGTTATAGTTGGTCAAGTCCATATTTTTAACAAGACCCAAGATGGACTTGATTCTTGGCTACACAATCCAGCATAAACTATTAGGTTGATCTAATTGAAACTTATTAAACCAGTTGGTATCTAAGATAAATCAGATTAGTGGTCTTTAATTGGCAGTTCGCTTACTTGGCCATTTTTGATGGTGTCTAAGGCAAACTTTGGCAGACCCTCCCACTTATCGAACTTACCTGACCTCTTGATAACATAATATTTTGATCAGATAACTTGACTATTCGAGCTGATTCATGTCAGCTAGGTAAATCAGTTTGACTGATTTAGGTGCTCCTAGACTAGCCTATTAATGGTCTTCCTTAAGCTGACTTGGTGAAGTCAATTGAAGGATTATGACAAGTTGGTTCATCTAACCTTCCCTCATCTTTAAAATAAATCCTTAAAATTATTAGATCCCTAAAATAAGATAGTTATTATGATAACTAGATCATAGCCTCCCATTAAAGTGGGTGATAATGGGTCCATTAGTTGGATAATCATTGGAGGCCCAAAGGAATGGTGTTTATCGGCTAATGAAATTATCATTCATTATGTGATTTCTTGGTTACATCTTTCTAAATGGTGGTTAGGTTGGCCAAGCAAAGTTAGGCCTAATCATTCATTGGTTTGATGGGCCAAGTATGGTCATGTTAATGGTTGGACCAAACTGGATCCTTTTAGTGAAGGTCAAAGCCTACTGATTAGAGACTAGGGCATAATTTAAGTACTAAAAATTATTTAGAGAAATAATTGATTATGAACCTATCCTTAGATGTACATAGATTGGCCAACCAAAATTGAGCTCATGTACAGTCTATGTGGATTCTAGTACCTACTAAGAAATTAGGATAATTCCTCGAATCGAAGGTAGAGGCTATCAATTCGAACAAAATAGTGGAAGAACCTTTTGATTAAAGGTCAAATCTTTAGGTTTAATGAATCAATTACTAATTAGGTTATGGTTTTTCTTGGTGCAGAAATGGCCACTTTTCTATCGCTCCGATCATTATTGGATAATGATAAGTTGGTGGGATCCAACTTCGATAGCTGGTACCAAAAGTTGAAAATTATCTTGGAGCATGAATGGATCCTATATGTATTATAGATCCTGCATCTGAGGAGCCAGCTATCAATGCATGCAGAACAGTTAGAGACACTTACCAAAAGTGGCTCAGTGATCGGACCATGGTGCATTGCATTATGCTGGCTGCTATGAGCGATGAGTTTAGTCATAGATTTGAGATGGCTCAGTCAAAGAACATGCTTCAGGTGTTGGAGGATTTTTTTGGCACACCCGATGATGTGTAGAGGCATAAGACTAGTTGTGCCATCTTCACCACCAGGATGTAGGATGGTGCTTTTGTCACTGATCATGTATTGTACATGATCGAGCTGATAGAGTGATTGAGCAAGCTTGGCTTTTACTTGCATAAATAGCTTGGGAAGGATGCAATACTGAACTCGTTGCCCAAGTCTTTTCTCCCATTTCTTACTCATTTTAGAATGACAAAGTCTGAAGTAGACTACCATAGGATACTGGGGTTACTTCAGAACTTTGAGAAGGATCACCAACACCACAAGGAGTCGGTGAACTTAGTAGAAGGTTCGTCTTCTGGTTCTCAACCCTTTAGAAAAGAAAAGAAGAATAAGAAGTAGAAAGCTAAAAAGGTGCAAGTTCAGGCTGGGACATCTATGCAGGGCTAGATTAGAAAGATCAAGCCTGATAAGAGTCTTGCTGAATGCTTCTTTTGCAAGAAGTGGAGGCACTGGAAGAGGAACTATCCTCAATACATTATCTCTCTGGATCCGAATAGACATAGAAAAAAGCAAGCGAGGGCAAGGTATTTATATGATAACTTCTTACAATTTTTCTATTTATGATATTACTGACTGGGAATTGGATACCGGTAGCCCTTACCATATTTGCAATTCATTGCAGGATTGTAGGTCAGTAGGAGATTCGAGCAAGGTGAAAGGTTCCTGAAGGTTGGAGATGGAAGACCAGTTTTAGTTCTAGCTTTAGAAATTCTGAAAGTTGTATTTGAGTTCTATACCATTATTCTTAGTGATTGTTATTTCTGTCTCAGTTTCTTTTTGAATATTATTTTTGTAGGCCTTCTGGCTAAAAATGATTATAAAATTTTAATAAAGAAATAAGTTTGTAATATCATTATGAATGGTATTACTATTTTCTATGGACATTTGAATAATGGAGTGTATATGCTATCAAAATCTGTTAATGTAGTCTATTCAACTGGCAAGCATCCTAGATTAGATAGTGTGTCAGATATCTATTTATGGCACTGTAGGCTAGGTCATATAAACAAGAATAGGATAAACAAGTTTACTCAAGAGAAAATCCTCAAAGTTAGTAATTATGAATTACTTCCAACTTGTGAGTCCTATTATTTTTGTAAAATGACCAAGCCACCTTTTATTGAAAAAGGTGAAAGAGCCACTGAGCTCTTAGGTCTAGTACATACTGATATATGTGGACCAATGAACACAAGTGCTAGAGATGGATATTTCTACTTCATTACTTTCACTGATGATCTATCTAGATATGGATATGTCTATCTGATGAAATATAAGTTGAATTCATTTGAAATGTTCAAACAATTCCGAAGTGAAGTAGAAAAATAAACTAGGAAGGGTATCAAAACTCTTCGATCTAACTACGGAGGGGGATATCTTTTCGATGGGTTTCTCATATATCTAGGAGAGAATGAGATTCTCTCCAATAGACTCCTCCTGGAACACCACAGCATAATGGTGTGTCTGAAAGAAGGAATCAAACTCTGTTAGACATGGTTCGATCCATGATGGATTTTGCCAGCTTGCCGATATTCTTTTGGGGATATGCACTCAAATATGCTTGTTATCTATTAAATAGAGTTTCAAGTAAATCTGTAGTTAAGACTCCATATGAGATATAGATAGGACGTAAGCTAGCACTTTCACATCTTAGGATTTGGGGGTGTCCGACTTATGTCAAATGATCAATTACAGATAAATTTGGACCTAGGTCTGATAAGTGCATGTTTATAGGATACCTAAAAGAGATCAAAGGATACTATTTCTACCATGCTGATGAACAAAAGATGTTCGTCAGTCTTAAGGCAATCTTTTTAGAAAAGAAGTTTCTTAGTGAAGGAGCTGTTGCCTCTAAGGTTGATCTTGATGAAATTCAGTAGGTAGAAAAAGTAGAAAAACCAACACCTATTGCTGAAACTATATCGAATTTGATTAGATCAGATCTAAAGCCTAATGTACCTACACCATTAAGGTGATCTGGTAGAGTACCACATCATCCGAATAGATACTATGATTTCTTGGTCCAGGATGGTGATCCCATCGAACTCGATGAGAATGAGGATTTGATCACTTATATGGATGCTATGCAGAAACTTGATTATGAGAAATGACTTGAGACCATGAAATCCAAAATGGAGTCTATGAAGGTCAATGATGTGTGGACATTGGTTGACCCATTCGAAAGGGTTGAACCCATTGGGTGTAAATGGATCTTCAAAAGGAAAAGAAGCATAGATGAAAAGGTGGAGATCTATAAAGCTCGTTTGGTTGCCAAGGGGTATCGTCAATATTATGGTATTGACTATGATGAGACATTCTCTCCTATGGCAATGCTCAAATTTATTCGGATAATGCTTGCGATAGCTACCTATCTGGATTATGAGATCTGGTAAATGGATGTAAAGATAGCTTTCCTAAATGAAAAATTGACTGAAGAGGTGTATACAATACAACCTGAGGGGTTCACATCCATAGATGAGTCCAAGATGTGCAAGCTTTAGAGATCCATTTATGGATTGAAGCAGGCATCTCAAAGTTGAAACATGCATTTTGATAAGGTGATCAAAACGTATTGCTTTATTAAGAACGGAGAAGAATTCTGCATTTATAAATGGGCAAATGGTCTAGCAGTGGTATTTCTTATCTTGTACATGGATGATATTCTCTTAATCGAGAATGACATCTCCGTATTGTAGGAAATAAAAGTCTGGTTGTCATCACAGTTCTTTATGAAGGACTTGGATGAAGCATCCTACATACTAGGGATGAAGATTTATAGGGATAGATCTAAAAGGATGCTTGGGTTATCCCAATCCACGTACATAGATACTATGCTGAAGAGGTTCAGCATGAAGAATTCCAAAAAAGACTATCTCTCGATAGGCCAAGGAATTTCTTTCTCTAAGAAGGATTGTCCGATAACTCCTGAAGAGAAAGAGCATATGAGTAAAATCTCATATGCTTCAATAGTGGGATCTATCATGTACACCATGACATGTACGAGATTAGAGATGGCATACTCACTAGTAGTGAGTATATACCAATCTGACCATGGAGAAAATCATTGAAAAATGGTTAAAAACCATCCTTAAGTATTTGAAAAATACAAAGAACCAATGGTTGGTTTATGGTGAGTCAGATCTAAAATTTGTGGGATTTACAGACTCCAACTTTCAATGACCATGATGATAGTAGAAGCATGTTGGAATATATCTTTACTCTAAATGATAGAGCCATCTACTAGAAGAGTTCCAAGCAGCACATTATGGCAGACCCTATTTGCAAAGTAGAGTACATTGCAGCATCAGATTGTTAGATGTGTTTCTTAGAAGCCAAATTGGCTAACACTTATAATACACTTCTAAGGATAATTTTATAATTTTGACTATAAATTAATAAAAAATTATTTTCTATCACAGTGTGTATTTAAAGTATATATGATAAATTCTATGAGTTAATGGTAATGATAATTCATATTTTCAAAGAGTTGAAAATTTAAGACATCAATTTTCATAATTAACTTATAAACTGCTCTCGACCATAGGATCATCACGAAGATGGTGATTGATCTGAAAGGTTGGTATACGATCGCTTTCTTTAAGTAGATGAGTCTTGAGTCTATGATGTGGATCGGAGTGAGAGTATAGGTACTCATTAGAGAACAAGGATACTGAGAGTGACCACTTCGAGCATTCATAAGGAAGTCTACCATCTCATCGATGACTGGCTCGATGTTGTAGTAGTGTATCTGGTTCATTGAACTGAGGTGCATCGACAATTCATCTTGAGGGTGTTATAGTTTGACTACACTATAACTCAATCTCCTAGCCATTCAAAATCCTGAGGTGTATATTATCTATAGTGCGTTCATTGTAGAAATTGGATTGCACCAATAAGGAATCTATCTACCTCAGTAGATAAGGAGTAGCCCTATGATGATCATGAGAATTGAGTCCATAAGCCTATGGCCATGGCAGAGTGAAGATGATAGAAAGAGTTTCTATAAGGATTTCACATAGGACTCGAATTGAATGATTAATTCATATGACGGATATTGGGTTTGATGAGTTCACCTTAACCCTAATCCTTTTGGGGCTCAAGATAGAAGAACCCAATGACATAGGTAGCTACACCAAAAGGTTCACTTTTAGTTCTGATGGGTTGCCACCATATACTGCTAAGTGTTACTGATGGATTTTGGGAGCAATTAGAATGATTTTGATGATTGATTATTCTAATTGTATGAATCAAAAAAATTCTAGTCCATCGAAAGGTGTTTCGATGATGTCAATGATGGAGATCATGACATATCTCATTACCATACGAAACTAAATCTAACTGAATCACACAAATAAGGGTTTGGGTCTAGATGTCATCACTTGAGCTAACCTAGTTCGATTGATTTGGATTAGATCCAATCAGGTTCAAGGTAATTATGCTAGCACACAATTGAGCCTGACTTTCTCCTTTTGTAATCTTTCTGATTCATCACAATCGAGTTGAATTTGATTTGACACATTTCTATATCTTGAATGAGTTTATTTTCATTTGACTAAAATATGTCTAGATCAGATTAATTATGAAAATTAAATTTATTCCTAGTGTAATTGGACTAGGGTCAATAGTTGACCCAATTAAGAAAATTGAGGGTCACATGATTAGAGAATTTTAAAAAAAAATTTAAAAATTATTTTGCTCTAGTTTTTAGATATGTGATAGGGCAAGATTATACTTTGGGTGTACAAAATTTCATGAGTTTTGAAGGTGCCTAGACTGGATTTTGATAGAGTTTGATTTCGATCAAACTCTTGAGGGAAGAGTCCTAGACGCACATGGACTCTTCCTTATCCTTTCATGCCGCCACTTTTCAGATAGATTTTTGGTGTCAAAACAACATGGGATCTGGGTTATTCGTGGAGATCAGGTCCAGGAGTCCCAATGGTCAAATTAATAAGGTTTTTGGTCAAAATGGGATTCTTTATGGCACTATATCTAGTATAAGAACTCTTCTCATAAGATTGCCTCAATGTAATTTATTTTTTCCACACCCAAAGGAGCCTTTTCTCTAATATCCACACCCCCTCTATCCTCTCTCTCCCTTTCTTCTACATGTCTAAAAAGTTAGGCACAAATCTGAGTTGAAGGTCCAAGGTTTTTGAAACAAGATTCAGTATCTACACGATGGTGTTTGTGAGACAAACAGGCTGCCCTCAGAAGTTATTTTGAAGGCTTTTCAAATTAGATCTAAATCTAATTTTTGGAGGAGAGATTCATGAGGAGAAGACATTCAAATTCTGTTCAAGTGGATATTGGTAGAGGCCAAGCACATGCGTGGCTCCTTCCAAAACCTTAGGAATCAATAGGATCATCGCAGGATAATTAGATTACCAAATCAGGTACTTAAAATTAAATCTAATTTAATTTTAATTTTAACTTTTGATATTAGATCTCTATGATTAGATCCAAAAAGTCTCAGATCTAATTAATATTTTAGAATTTTTTTTTGAAATATTTCTTTAGATCCAATCAGATCTGAATGATCCTGTGTCGAAAAAATTGGTTTTTTCTTCAACTGGTATCAGAGCTGCGGTTGTAGTTTTTTAGATCTATTTAGATCTAATTTTATTTTTATTTTTAATTAATATTAAAAAGTTTTAGATGTCACATCAGATATAATTAGATTTGAAATTAAAAAATTAAAATTAAATCATTTAGATCTAATATGTATGAGATGCATGACTAGATTGGGAATATAATAGTTCTATGTATAGTCTAGTATAATCATATTATTAATTTAATTAAATATAATTTTAGATCTATTTAATTTTTATTTTTTTGATATTATAATTATTATAATCAGATCTAAAAAATAGAAAATAAAGTTTTTAATTTTTAATTTATTCATATATGATATGAAAAGATGCATATTTAGACTAGTTGTAAATAGTTCTATAAATTATCTAGAATAGTTTTGTTTTGATATGATCAAATTTAAATCTATTTTTTAGATGTTATATATAATATTTTAGATCTAAAAAATATGCATGTTTGATTTAGTGATGATGCATGAGATGTATGCAAAGCATGTATTACTTAGATCATTAATTATATATGTGATATATGATATAGATCTAACTAGTTTTGTGGTTTTCAATTATATTTTTAATTAAGACGTTCTCCTTGGCCATCCGATCATAAGAATAAAGTAGGGTTTAAAGGCCCTCTCCTTCCATTTAATAAAGTGTTCTTATGGCGTGTAGGGGTCCTGTGCGTTCGTCCTTAATCAGAAATTAGAACTTATTTTTCTGTAAAATCTTAGATCCTGAAACCCTACAATTTTGATACATTCTTTTTATTTATGAATCCAAACTTAATTAATAATTAAGATTATGAAATCAATTAGGTCTAAAATTAAGAATTTTTAGATCTAATATATTTTCATAAAATTGGGTTCGAGCGTGGGTAGCTCAATTAGGTCTAGTGGTTGATCAAATCAAATTAAGAGTTGGTTAGGTGGGATCAAGAGTGCTTAGAATTGACCAGCCCAATAGTTATAAGTTGGGGTCAAGGTCGACTCACAGCCATATATGATCGATCCAATTAAAACCTAATTTGGCTTCATGGTTTGAGCCTAGATTGTAGGCTAACACAATTAGTTCTAGTTCGATAATTTGGTGTTTAAGGTAAGTTTGGCAGATACGATCGATTGGTTTTTAATTAGAAGCTACTCGACCTAAATGCATTTTTGTCAAGTTAATAGCATATCCCTTCCATCGGTTTTACTTACCTGGCCATTTGTGTCAATCTAGTTTTGATTTGAGGTGGCTAACAGTTCGAGCTAACCCATGCCACTAGGCTTGTTATAATCATTATGATCGAGTCAAGTCTAAGAGACATAAATTGAATCTTTCTATGAAAAGATTAAGTCAATTGGTCTTCCACCATTGTAGATATGTGGGCCCTTCTCGGGGTTGATTGTTCTCGACTGGTTACAGTGGCTCAATTGCATCGAAAAGACACAACCACATCTATTAGACATTGGATGCTATGGGTTAGAGGATGTGTTGGGCTCAATATTCTAGATACGATGAGAGATCCAATCAGAAATCTAATTCATACAAATGATGGGTCTGACTTAACTAAGGAGTGGATCAATATTCTGGATATAGTGAGATTCATGAATTAGAGATCAGGATTAGGTGCACCATGATTAAAGAATTATTGGATAAGAGTTGTCCACTCATCGTTTGACCCATCATCAATAACTATTACATGAGGTGGTGAGCCAGTCGATGGGACCGCACCACCCACTAGAAATCAACTGATCGCAAAGATTTTTACATCTCTACCCAGGGAGTGTAGGAATTTAAGAAAATAGTGGGAGCCTAATTTATATAAAAATAAAATTTTTAAATAAATTGATTAAGTCTAATTATAAAATCTAACTAAAAACTTTTACTTTTTACAGAAAAATGTCTGCGTCTAACCCACTAGCCCATATCCTGGACACCTATAGACTGACCGAACCCAACTTCAAGGATTGGCTCTGAAACTTCAAAATTATTTTGGGTTCTGAGAAGTTGACTCATGTGTTGGAATAGGACCATCCCACTTTACCAGCCCATCCATCCACTGATCAGAGAGCATCTCTAGAGAAGTGGATGGATGATGATAACAAAGCCAGGTATTACATATTGGGCTTGATGTCTGATGAGCTCTAGCACCAATACAAAGATATTAAGACTAGCCACTAAATGTTGGCTCACCTGCAAGGGTTGTTTGGTGAACAAAGTCGCGCAGCCAAATATCAAGTCATTAGAAGACTTTTTAAGGCTCAAATGCATGATGGGCAGTCGTTCCAAGATTATTGTCTGATGATGATCAAGGACTTAGAAGAGCTTGAGAAGCTCGATGTCAAGTTGGACAAGGATTTACAAATTGATATAATTCTACAATCCTTAACTGATGTGTATGGGTAGTTCATCATGAACTACCATATGCATAAATTACAGAATACGCTAGCAGAACTTATGAATATGCTGGTTACTGCTGAGTTTTCTATGAAAAGTTTTAAAGGATTAGTACTTGCCGTGGAGCAGACTTCTTCCAAGAGAAAGTCTTTTAGGAAGAAGAAGAAGTCCATGAAGAAGCAGAAGATGGATGGTTGGAAGAAGAAGAAGATAGTGCCGAAGAAGAAGGCCATTAATAAAGAAAAATATTTTCATTACAACATAGATGGTCATTGGAAGCAGAACTGGCCCTTGTACCTAGCCAGCTTGATGAACAAGAAGGAGGCAAGTCTTTCTAGAGGTATGTTCATTATAGAATCTAACCTTACGATTTTTTCTACATCAAATTGGATGCTTGACTCTGGTTCTAGTGCTCACTTATGCACTTCTATGCAGGGTCTTGAGGATAGTAGGAGGCTGAGGGATGGTGAGATGATCCTACGCATCAGAAATGGAGCAAGAGTTGCTACAGTGGTCGTGAAAACCTACCTTCTGCTATTACCATTAGGATTAGATTTAGTTCTTAAAGACTATTTTTATGTGCCTGTAGCAAGCAAGAATTTGATTTCTGTTTCATGTTTAGCACAGGAAGGATATGTAATTAGTTTTCTTAAGGACCATTGTAATATTCTTTATGAAAAAAATAAAATTGCAAGTGGTTACCTTATAAATGGTCTCTATCAGTTACATATTGATATTTCTATTTTCAGTATCGAGCAAAACATGAATGCCATAGGATCAAAATGATCTAGGGATAGTCTAAATGATAGGTATCTGTGGCACCTTACGTTAGGTCATATAGCGGAAGACAGAATTAACAAATTAGAAAAATCTAAACTATTGAGACGCTGACTTTCTAGTCATATCCGATTTATGAATTATGCGTTAATGACAAAATGACTAAGCTTCCTTTTGTAGGACATGGGAAAAGGGCCACAGACCTACTTTTTCTAGTACATACTGATGTGTGCGGTCCATTTGATGTGCCGGCTAGAGGCAACTATGTCTACTTCATCACCTTTATCGATTATTTATCTCGATATAGGTATGTGGATTTGATGCAACATAAATCTAAAGATTTTGAAAAGTTTAAAGAATTTAGACATGAAGTAAAAAAATAAATTAAAAAATTTATTATGATTCTTCGATCAAATCGAGGAGGTGAATACCTTAGTCAAAAATTCTTAGACTATCTTAAGTAAAATGGCAAAGTCTCTCAATGGACTTCACCTAAAACACCTAAACTCAATGGGATTTTAGAATGGAGAAATTGGACCTTATTAGATATGGTCCAATCTATGATGAGCTTCATGGACCTTCTTGAGCTTTTTTGGGGACATAATCTAATGACCGCTATATATTTACTGAATAGAATTTTCTCTAAAATCATTCCTACCATACTGTATGAGATATGGCATGGTAAGAAACCAAGTCTGAGTCACCTCAGAATTAAGGTTGTTCGGCTCATGTCAAGAGACAATAGGTGGACAAGTTAGAGTATAGGTCCTTTAGAGCTCGATACATAGGATATCCTAAAGAGTCATTAGGATATTATTTCTATATTTTTGAAGACTACAATGTGATTATGAGTCGATATGCCATTTTTCTTGAAAAATAGTTCATTCAAGATGGTGGCATCGAAAGGCAGATTAGGCTTGAGGAGAGTCTTGGAAGAGCAACGAGCTAAGGACCCTATGAAACCCAATTAGATTGAGCCAGTCCAATCATTACCTCCTCCACCTCGTAGATCAAAAATAATTTTTCATCCTCCTGAAAGGTACTTAGGTACTATTTCAGAGGACGTAGAAGAAATTTTCCTCATGGGAAATGGAATTCATGGTGATGATCCCAAAACTTATGATGATGCGATATTAGATATCGACTCCGAGAAATGGTTAGAGGCAATGAAGTCAGTGATTGACTCAATATGCTCAAACCAAGTTTGGACCTTGGTAGATCCACCAGAAGGTATAGTACCTATTGGGTGTAAATGGATCTACAAGAAAAGATAGGTGTTGATGGAAATGTGTAGATATTTAAGGCTAGGTTAGTGGCAAAAGGGTATAATCAGTACAAAGGCATTAACTATCAGGATACCTTCTCACCAGTAGCCATGCTAAAATTCATCTGCATATTGCTTGCTATTGTAGTCTATTTTGATTATGAAATATGGCAGATGGACGTGAAAATGGCCTTCTTAAATGGATATCTTGAGGAAGATATCTATATGGATTAGCCGCTAGGTTTCATATCCAGTGATGCTGATTATAAGGTCTGCAAGCTGCAAAGATTCATCTATGGACATAAGCAAGCATCTCGGAGCTCGAATGCTTATTTCAATGATGTGATCAAATCATTTGGATTCATCAAGAATGAGGAGGAATCGTGTATATTCAAAAAGATCAGTGGGAGCATTGTTGTCTTTCTCGTACTGTACGTGGATGACATCCTCCTTATTGAAAATAATATTCTCATATTGACCACAGTTAAAATATGGTTATCAAAAGAGTTCTCTATAAAAAACCTAGGAGAGGCATCCTTTATTCTAGGAATTAAGGTCTATAGGGATAGACCAAATAGGATACTTGGTCTTTCACAAAAGATGTACATAGAGGAGTCACTAAAGAGGTTTAGCATGGAAAACTCTAAGAGGGGATTGGTGCCTTTCAGACATGGCATTCATCTCTCCAAGAAGATGTGTCCCAACACACCCGAGGAGATTGAACGCATGAGCAAGATCCATTATGCTTCGACAATAGGGAGCCTCATGTACGCCATGCTATGTACATGACCTGATATCGCCCATGCTGTGAGTGTCATGAGTAGATATTAGTCGAATCCAGGTGAAGAGCAATGGACTTCTATAAAATGTATCCTTAAGTACTTGAGAAGAACTAAGGATATGTTCTTGATTTTTGGTAATGGAGAACTCCAGGTCTATGGTTATATAGACTCAAATTTTATGTCTAATATAGATGATCGAAAGTCAATATCTGGTAGTCTGTTTGTGTATAACGGTGGTGCTATCAGCTGAAAGAGTTTCAAGCAAACTATGATAGCAGATTCCACCATAGAAGCAAAGTATATCACTGCATCAAAAGTGGCAAAGGAGGCATTCTGGTACAAGAAGTTCATCACAGAACTCATAGTGATGCCATTAGATGCCGTCCCTCTGTACTACGATAATAATAGCACCATAGCCCTAGCTAAGGAGTCGAGGTCTCACCAAAAATCCAAGCACATCAAGCGGCGATTCCATCTCATCCGCAATTATCACGAGAAGGATTGCGTCAAGGTCAGGAGAGTCGACTCCGCAAAAAATTTGGCAGATCCATTGACGAAGCCTTTAGGCCAATAGAAGATCGAAGCCCATCATGAGAAGATGGAACTTAGACTTGTAGCTAGTTGGCTTTAGGTAAAGTGGAAGTTTGTTAGATGTGTATCCTAGAAGCCAGATTGGCTAACACTTGTAATACACTTCTAAGGATAATTTTATAATTTTGACTATAAATTAATAAAAGAATTATTTTCTATCATAGTGTGTATTTAAAGTGTATGTGATACATCCTTTGAGTTAATGATAATGATAATTCACATTTCCAAAGTGTTGAAAATTTAAGACGAATTTTCATAATTAACTCATAAACTACTCCTGACCGTAGGATCATCATGAGGATGGTAATTGATCTAGAAGGTTGGTGTACAATTGCTTCTTTTGAGTAGATGTGTCTTGAGTCTACGGTGTGGAGACACCAGAGTGAGAGTACAGGTACTCATTGGAGAATGAGGGCACTGAACGTGACCACCTCGAGCATTCATAAGGAAGCCTACCTTCTCATCAATGATTGGCTCGATGTTGAAGTAGTGTATCTAGTTCTTTGACCTGAGGTGCATCGATAATTTACCTTGAGGGTGTTGTAGTTTGACTACACCATAACTCGGTCTCCTAGCCATTCGAAATTCTGAGGTGATGTTGGCTATAGTACATTCATTGTCAGAATTAGATTGCACCAATAAGGGATCTATCTACCTCGGTAGATGAGGAGTAGCCCTATGATGATCATGAGAATCAAGTCCATAAGCCCATGGCCATGGTAGAGTGAAGATGATAGAAAGAGTTTCTATAAGGGTTTCATATAGGACTCGAATTGAATGATTAATTCATATGATGGATATTAGGTTTGATGAGATCACCCTAATCCTAATCTTGTCGGAGCTCAAGATAGAAGAACCCAATCACATAGGTAGCTACACTGAGAGATTCACTTTTAGTTCTGATGGATTGCCACCATATACTGCTAGGTGTCACTGGTAGATTTTGGGAGCAATTAGAATGATTTTGATGATCGATCATTCTAATTATATAAATCAAAAAAAATTTGGTCCATCGAAAGGTGTTTCAATGATGTCGAAGATGGAGACCATAACATGTCTCATTACCATATGGAACTAAACCTAACTGAATCACACAAATAAGGGTTTGGGTCTGGATGTCATCAATTGAGCTAATCTAGTTTGATTTATTTGGATTATATCCAATCAGGTTCAAGATAATCGTGCTAGCACACGATTGAGCATGACTTTCTTCTTCCGTAATCTTTCTGATTCATCATAATCGAGTCAAATTTGATTTGACTCATTTTTATATCTTGAATATATTTATTTTTATCTGACTAGAATAGGTCTAGATTAGATTAATTAGGAAAATTAAATTTATTCCTAGTGCAATTGGACAAGGGTCAATAGTTGATCCAATTGAGAGAATTAAGGATTACATGATTAGAGAATTATAGAAAATTCTCTAGAAATTATTTTGCTCTAATTTTTAGATATGTGATAGGGCATGATTATACTTTGGCTATGCAAAATTTCATGATTTTTGGAGGTGCTTAAACTAGGTTTTGATAGAGTTTGATTTGGATCAAACTCTTGAGGAAAGTGTCCTACATGCACATGGACTCCTCGTTATCCTTTCATGCTGCCACCTTCTAGATGGATTTTTGGCATCAAAACTAAATGAGATCTAGGGTTTTTCATGGAAATCAGGTCTAGAATGAAGGGAAATCCTGATTTCCCGGTCCAGGTTCGTTCAGATCTGATCAGATCAAGAGATATATTTCAAAAATTTTTTTCTTGATCCCAATCAGATCTTAATATGTTTCAGATCTGATTCTTATTATTTTAATAAAATAGAATTAAAAGATAAATTAAATCAAATTTAATTTATCTGATCTGGGTAATCCTATTACCCTGTTGATGATCCTGTTTGCAGCGGAAGGTTCTGGATCTTAGCCACGCAAGCGCCTGGCCTCTACCGGTATCCACTCGGGTTGGATCTGGAGATCCTCTTCTTCTCTATCACACCTCCAAAAATCAGATCTGGATCTGATCTGGAGGATCTTCAAAACTCTTTTGAAGATGAGCAGTCGTCCTTTGCAGCAGCGCAGCCTTCTTATTTTTGATCGCCTTTCTTTGATCTGAATCGCACCAACCAAGGTCCAAAACTCCTTTTGGACGTGGAGAGCAAGGGGAGAAGAGAGTTTGGCATGGAGAGGGAGGGGAGAGGCAGCCTTGGGGCATGGAGAAACTATGATCTCATCATATCTCTAATCTGAGTTGGGTACAGGGTCTTATTTATAGACTAACTGTGATCCAACTCCTCTTCTTCCCAACCAATCACAACCCTTTGTGAAATCAGATCTAAATCTGATTGGTGGGAATAGAGACCCCTGGATTCCTCCTTAGAGGGTGCCTAAGACCAGTCAAAGTTGGTTCTTAGAAGAACTCTAATTGGAATCCAAAAAGGAGATGGAGTCCTTGTCCAACAAGGACTCCTAGGCGCCTCCTACTTGGGCTCCGCCAATAGGTGCATGACATGTGGTCAAAAGTCAAAGTGTCAACGGTCAACATTTGACCAGTCAAAGGTAGACTTTTGACCAAAGTCAAAGAATAAGAAATGGCAGGTGACCAAAAATGGCAGGTAATGTCTTACAAATAAGACAACCTTTTCTGACTTGGACAACCTCCAGTCAGACCATATGAAGGCCTCTGTTTGAGCACAAACTCCTTTGGCTCAGACAGGACAACTTATTTATGATAGCAAAAGAAGAACGTTAGGTTCAATCGAGTGCTAGCACGATTTCCTTGAACCTAATTGAATCTCATTCAGATCAATTGAACTAGATCAGTTCAATTGATGATCACCAGATTCAAACCCTTGTTTGTGTGACCCAGTTAGGTTCAGTTCTATATGGTAATGGGATATGTCATGATCTCTATCATCGACATCATCGAAACTCCTTTCGATGGATCAGAACTCTTCTGATTCGAACAGCTAGAATGATCGATCATCTAAATCATTCTAATTGCTCCCAAAATCCACCAGTGACACCTAGCAGTATATGGTGGCAACCCATCAGAGCTGAATGTAAACCTCTTGGTGCAGCTACCTGTGTGATTCAGTTCTTCTATCTTGAGCCCCGATCAGATTAGGGTTAAGGTGAACTCGTCAAACCCTAGTCTCTGTCATATGATGTAATCATTCGATTCGAGTCCAATGTGAAAATCTAAATAGAAACTCTTTCTATTATTTCACTCTACCATGGCCATGGATTTCTGGACTTGATTCTCATGATCATCATAGGGCTACTCCTCTACCACCGAGGTAGATAGATTCCATCTTGATGCAATCCAGTTCCTACAATGAACATGTCATAGCCAACATACACCTCAGGGTTCCATATGGCTAGGAGACCGAGTAATGGTGTAGTCAAACTATAACACCCTCAAGGTGAACTGCCGATGCATCTCAGGTCAAAGAACCAGACACACTACTGCAGCATCGAGTCAGTCATTGACGAGAAGGTAGACTCCCTAATGACTACTCGAGGTGGTCACGCTCAGTGCCCTCATTCTCTAACGAGTATCCTGTACTCTCGCTCCGGTGTCTCCACACCGTAGACTCAAGACTCATCTACTAAAGAGAAGCGATTGTACACCAACCTTCCGGATCAATCACCATCCTCGTGATGATCCTATGGTCAGGGAGCTAATTTATGAGTTAATAATGATTATTCATGTCTTAAATTTTCAACTCTTGAAAATATGAATTATCATTACCATTAACTCAAAGGATGTATCACAGACACTAAATACACATATGTGATAGAAAATAACCCATTTATTGATTTTAGTCAAAATTACAATTTTGCCCCTAGAAGTGTATTACAAGTGTCAGCCAATTCTGGCTTCTAGGGCACATATATCTAACAATCTCCCACTTGTCCTAAAGCCAATTGGCTACAAGTCTAAGTCCCATCTTCTCAAGGTGGGCTTCGATCTTCTGTTGGCCCAACGGCTTTGTAAGTGGGTCTGCCACATTATCTGTGGAGTTGACTCTCTTGACCTCGACGTAACCCTTCTCAAGGTAATCGCGGATGAGGTGGTATCGCCGCTCAATATGCTTGGATTTCTGGTGAGACCTTGGCTCCTTAGCAAGGGCTATGGCGCCATTGTTGTCGCAGTATAGAGGAATGGCATCTGATGGCATTACTCCGAATTTCTGCAGCAAACTTCTTGTACCAGAATGCTTCCTTTGCAGCTTCTGATGCAGCGATATATTCTGCTTCCATGGTGGAATCTGCTATCACCGTTTGCTTGGAACTCTTCCAGCTGATAGCTCCACCATTGCACACAAACAGACTCCCAGATGTCGACTTTCGATCATCTATATCGGACATGAAGTCCGAGTCTGTGTATCCCTGGATCAGGAGTTCTCCATTACCAAAGACCAACATCATATCCTTAGTTCTTCTCAAGTACTTAAGGATACATTTCACAGAAGTCCAGTGTTCTTCACCTGGATTTGACTGATATCTGCTTGTGACACTCACAGCATGGGCTATATCAGGTCGTGTACATAGCATGGCATACATGAGGCTCCCTATTGCAGAAGCATAAGGGATCTTGCTCATGCGTTCTATTTCCTCAGGTGTGCTGGGGCACATCTTCTTGGAAAGATGAATACCATGTCTGAAGGGTATTAATCCCCTCTTAGAGTTTTCCATACTAAACCTCTTTAGTACTTCCTCTATGTACATCTTCTGTGAAAGTCCTAGCATCCTATTCGGTCTATCCCTATAGACCTTAATTCCTAGAATAAAGGATGCTTCACCTAGGTCTTTCATGGAGAATTCCTTGGACAACCACATCTTGACTGATGTCAACATGGGAATATCATTCCCAATAAGGAGGATGTCATCCACGTACAATACGAGGAAGACAACAGCGCTCCCACTGACCCTTTTGAAAACACATGGTTCCTCTTCATTTTTGATGAAACCAAACTTTTTGATCACATCATTGAAATGAGTGTTCCAGCTCCGAGATGCTTGCTTAAGTCCATATATGGACCTTTGCAGCTTGCAAACCTTGTGATCAGTATCACTGGATGTGAAACCTAGCGGCTGTTCCATATAGATATCTTCCTCAAGATATCCATTTAGGAATGCCGTTTTCACGTCCATTTGCCATATTTCATAATCGAAATAGGCTGCAACAGCAAGCAATGTGCGGATGGATTTTAGCATAGCTACTGGGGAAAAGGTATCCTGATAGTCAATGCCTTCACGTTGACTATAACCTTTTGCCACCAGTCTAGCCTTGAATGTCTCCACATTCCCATCTGCACCAATCTTTCTCTTGAAGATCCATTTACATCCCAATAGGTACTATACCTTCTGGTGGATCTACCAAGGTCCAGACTTGGTTTGAGTGCATCGAGTCAATTTCTGACTTCATTGCCTCTAAGCCATTTCTCGGAGTCGATATCTGATATCGCCTCGTTGTAGGTTTTGGGATCATCACCATGAGCACCATTACCTATGAGGAACATTTCCTCTACATCCTCTGAAATAATACCTAAGTATCTTTCAGGGGGACGGGAAACTCTTTCCGATCTACGAGGTGGAGGAGGTAGTGTTCTTATTGGCTCAACCTGATTTGGTTCCACTTGGTCCTTAGCTCGTTTCTGCTTGTGAGACTTTCTCATCAAGCTTAATCTGCTTTCCAATGCCACTATCTTGAATAAACTATTTTTCAAGAAATAGATGGCATGTCGACTCACAATCACATTGTGGTCTTCTGGAATGTAGAAATAGTATCCTAATGACTCTTTAGGATATCCTATGAATCGAGCTCTAAAGGACCTAAACTCTAACTTGTCCGCTTGTTGTCTTTTGACATGAGCCGGACAACCCCAAATTCTGAGATGACTCAGACTTGGTTTCTTACCGTGCCATATCTCATACGGTGTGGTAGGAACGGTTTTAGAGGGAACCCTATTCAGTAGATAGAATTGAAGTTAATAATGAATGTCCCCAAAGAAAATCAGGGAGGTCTGTGAAGCTCATCATGGATCGAACCATATCCAATAGAGTCCGATTTCTCCGTTCTGAAACCCCGTTGAGTTGAGGTGTTCCTGGTGGAGTCCATTGAGAGACTATGCCATTTTCCTTAAGATAGTCTAGGAATTCCCGGCTAAGGTATTCACCTCCTCGATCTGATCGAAGAACCTTAATGGGTTTTTCCAGTTTGTTTTTCTACTTCATGTCTGAATTCTTTGAACTTTTCAAAAGGCTTCAGACTTGTGTCTCATAAGATACACATACCCATACCTAGACAGATCATCGGTAAAGGTAATGAAGTAGACAAAATTGCCTCTAGCCGGCACATCAAATGGGCCGCACACATCAGTATGTACTAGGGCAAGGAGATCTGTGGCCCTCTCCCCATGTCCAACAAAAGGGAGTTTAGTCATTTTGCCTTGAAGACAAGATTCACAAGTTGGATATGACTCAGAAGTCAATGGACTCAATAGCCCATTTTTCTCCAATTTGTTGATCCTATCTTCTGCTATATGACCTAATCTCAGGTGCCATAGATATCTGTCGTTTGGACTATCCCTAGGTCGTTTGGCATTCAATTTTGCATCGATTTTGCTCGAATAATCGAATGCATGGTCCTTAAAGAACACATAAGTGCTAAGCATAAAGAAGCTAAGGACCAGATTCCTTCTTAGGATCATGTCTTCCCTCAGGGTGGCCAGGTAAGTAGGGCAGTTCCACGCATTCCAATGGCCAGTCGTTCTTCGTTGCAATGGAAACACTTTTCCTTTGCCATCGGCCTTTTTTCTTCGGTTCTGCCTTCTTCTTCTTTGATCCTTCTACCTTTTGCTTTTTCACAGACTTCTTTTTCTTTCCATAAGACTTTCTTTTGGAAGAAGTCCGTTCCATAGCAAGAACTGAGCCTTTAGAACCTTTCATAGAAAGCTCAGCGGTAACCAGCATATTCATTAACTCGGCCAAGGAATTCTTGAAGTTTATGCATGTGGTAATTCATGATGAATTGCCCATATGCATCAGTCAAGGATTGCAGAATAATATCGTTCTGCAGATCCAAGTCCAACTTCACACCGAGCTTCTCAAGCTCTTCCATGTCCTTGATCATTGTCAGACAGTGATCTTGGACTGACTGCCCATCACGCATCTTAGCCTTAAAAAGTCATTTTGTGACTTGATATTTGGCTGCGCGACTCTGTTCACCAAACATCTCCTGCAGGTGAGCCAACATTTGGCGAGCAGTCCCGATATCTTCATGTTGGCGCTGGAGCTCATCAGACATCGAGCCCAACATGTAGTATCTGGCCTTATTATCTTCGTCAATCCATTTTTCCAGAGACGCTCTCTGTTCAGTGGATGGACGAGGCTGGTAAGGTGGGAGGGTCCTGGTCCAAAACATGTGTTAACTTCTCTGAAACCCAAAATAATTTTGTAGTTCCTGAGCCAATCTTTATAATTGGGTCCAGTCAGTCTATGTGTGTCTAGGATACGTGCCAGTGGGTTGGACGCAGACATTTTCCTGTAGAGAGTCAAAGATTCTAGTTAGATACTGTAATTTTGACTTGACCAATTTGTTTAGGGATTTTATTTTTAAACAAATTAGCTCCCACTATTTTCTCGGATCCCTACACTCCCTCTGTAGAGATGCGAAAAATCTCCGCGATTGATGATTTCTAGTGGGTGGTGCGGTCTCACCAACTGACTCATCACCTCACCTAACAGTTATTGGTGATGGGTTAGCCAATGAGTGAACAACTCTTGTTCAATGATTCTCTAATCATGGTGCACCCAAACTTGGTCTCTAATTCATGAATCTCACCGTATCCGGAATATTGATCCACTCCTTAGTTAAGTCAGACCCACCATTTGCATAGACTGGGTTCCTAATTGAGTCTCTCACCGTATCCGGAATATTGAGCCCAACTCATCCTCCAGCCCATAGCATCCAATGCCTAATAGACATGGTTGCGTCTTCCCGGTGCAACTGAGCCACTGTATCCAGCCGAGAACAATCAACCCCGGGAAGGGCCCGCACATCTACAATGGTGGAAGACCTCAGACTTAATCTTTTCTTAGGGAGAATTGATTCAGGTCTCATTAAACTAGACTTGGCTTAGTCATAACAATTATGACTAACCTAGTGGCATGGGTTAGCTCGGATTATTGACCACCTCAGATCAGAACTGTGTCAACAGATATGGCCAGGTAAGTGAGACCGGTGGAAGGAATATGCCATTAACTCGTACAAGAACGCATTCAGGTCGAGTAGCTTCCAATTAAAAACCAGTCGGTCGTCTGTGCCAAACTTACCTTAGACACCAAATTGTTGAGTCAGAACCAATTGGGTTAGCCTACAATCCAGACTCTAACCTCTGAGCCTAATTAGGTCTTGCTTGATCGTGACTCGATCTTGACCCAGACTTAATCCTATTAGGCTGGTCAATTTAAGCATTGTTGATCCCATCTAACCAACTCTTGATTCGGTTTGATCAACCGCTTAGACCTAATTGAGCTACCCAAGCCCGAACCCAGTATTATGAATATGTCTTAGATCTAAAATTCTCAATTTTAGACCTAATTAATATTCCATAAACTTAATTCTTAATTAAGTAGGGTTCATAAACAAAATATGCACAATAAATCCTAGGGTTTCAGGATCTAGGGTTTTGCAGAAAGTAAGTTTTGGGTTTCTGATTAAGGACGAACACGCAGCACCCCTACACATCATAAGAACACCCCATCGAATGGGAAGAGAGGGCCTTTAAACCCTTCTTCGTTCTTATGACCGGACGGCCAAGAGGAACGCCTTAATCAGGAACATTCAATACTACAAAACAATATCAGATCTATATCATATATCTCATATATAAAGTTAGATCTAATCATGGCATATTTTGCATACATCTCATGTATCAAATCATGCATATTTTCAGATCTAAATTATCTCATAATAATCTAAAAAATTAGATTTAAATTGATCTAATCAAAATAAATTCTAATCTAGACAATTATGTAGAACTATTCTACAACTAGTCTAGACATGCATCTAATCATATCTCATATGATATTTAAAATTAAATAATTTTTATTTGCTGTTTTTCAGATGTTATTATAACACTTATAATATCAAAAAAATAGTAAATAAGAAGATCTAAAATATGATTTAATCAAATTATTAAATCAAAGACATGCAAGAACTATTCTATAGAACTATTCTATTCTAGAACTAGTCATGCATATCTTCATAATTCTTAGATCCAAATCATTTAATTTTAATTTTTTTCTGATTTCAGATCTGATCACATCTCATGTGACATCTGAAATCACTTATTTTCTAATTAAAATAAAATTTTAAAATCAGATCTAAACAATTTTAGAACCATGGCTCTGATACCAGTTGAAGGGAAATCCTGATTTCCCGGTCCAGGTTCGTTCAGATCTGATCAGATCAAGAGATATATTTCAAAAATTTTTCTCTTTATCTCAATCAGATCTTAGGGATATTTTCAGATCTGATTCTTATTATTTTAATAAAATAAATTAAAAGATAAATTAAATCAAATTTAATTTACCTGATTTGGGTAATCCTATTACCCTGTTGATGATCCTGTTTGCAGCGGAAGGTTCTGGATCTTAGCCACGCAAGCGCCTGGCCTCTACCGGTATCCACTCAGGTTGGATCTGGAGATCCTCTTCTTCTCTATCACACCTCCAAAAATTAGATCTGGATCTGATCTGGAAGATCTTCAAAACTCCTTTTGAAGATCTGCAGTCGTCCTTTGCAGCAGTGCAGCCTTCTTGCTTTTGATCGCCTTTCTTTGATCTGGATCGCACCAACCCAAGGTCCAAAACTCCTTTTGGACGTGGAGAGCAAGGGGAGAAGAGAGTATGGCATGGAGAAGGAGGGGAGAGGCAGCCTTGGGGCATGGAGAAACTATGATCTCATCATATCTCTAATTTGAGTTGGGTACAGGGTCTTATTTATAGACTAAGTGTGATCCAACTCCTCTTCCTCCCAACCAATCACAACCCTTTGTGAAATCAGATCTAAATCTGATTGGTGGGAATAGAGACCCCTGGATTCCTCCTTAGAGGGTGCCTAAGATCAGTCAAAGTTGGTTCTTAGAAGAACTCTAATTGGAATCCAAAAAGGGAGATGGAGTCCTTGTCCAACAAGGACTCCTAGGCGCCTCCTACTTGGGCTCACGCCACCCTTGGCGTGCGCCCTTCTCCTTGCCAGGTTCTGGCAGGGGGACAAGCCCCCACCAGCTCTCCAATAGGTGCATGACATGTGGTCAAAAGTCAAAGTGTCAATGGTCAACGTTTGACCAGTCAAAGGTAGACTTTTGACCAAAGTCAAAGAACAAGAAATGGCAGGTGACCAAAAATGGCAGGTAATGTCTTACAAATAAGACAACCTTTTCTGACTTGGACAACCTCCAGTCAGACCATATGAAGGCCTCTGTTTGAGCACAAACTCCTTTGGCTCAGACAGGACAACTTATTTATGATAGCAAAAGAAGAACGTTAGGTTCAATCGAGTGCTAGCACGATTTCCTTGAACCTAATTGAATCTCATTCAGATCAATTGAACTAGATCAGTTCAATTGATGATCACCAGATTCAAACCCTTGTTTGTGTGACCCAGTTAGGTTCAGTTCTGTATGGTAATGAATCTTCTGATAAATATGTCATGATCTCTATCATCGACATCATCGAAACTCCTTTCGATGGATCAGAACTCTTCTGATTCGAACAGCTAGAATGATCGATCATCTAAATCATTCTAATTGCTCCCAAAATCCACCAGTGACACCTAGCAGTATATGGTGGCAACCCATCAGAGCTGAATGCGAACCTCTTGGTGCAGCTACCTGTGTGATTCAGTTCTTCTATCTTGAGCCCCGATCAGATTAGGGTTAAGGTGAACTCGTCAAACCCTAGTCTCTGTCATATGATGTAATCATTCGATTCGAGTCCAATGTGAAAATCTAAATAGAAACTCTTTCTATTATTTCACTCTACCATGGCCATGGATTTCAGGACTTGATTCTCATGATCATCATAGGGCTACTCCTCTACCACCGAGGTAGATAGATTCCATCTTGATGCAATCCAGTTCCTACAATGAACATGTCATAGCCAACATACACCTCAGGGTTCCATATGGCTAGGAGACCGAGTAATGGTGTAGTCAAACTATAACACCCTCAAGGTGAACTGCCGATGCATCTCAGGTCAAAGAACCAGACACACTACTGCAGCATCGAGTCAGTCATTGACGAGAAGGTAGACTCCCTAATGACTACTCGAGGTGGTCACGCTCAGTGCCCTCGTTCTCTAACGAGTACCTGTACTCTCACTCTGGTGTCTCCACACCGTAGACTCAAGACTCATCTACTAAAGAGAAGCGATTGTACACCAACCTTCCGGATCAATCACCATCCTCGTGATGATCCTATGGTCAGGAGCAATTTATGAGTTAATAATGATTATTCATGTCTTAAATTTTTAACTCTTAAAAATATGAATTATCATTACCATTAACTCAAAGGATGTATCACAGACACTAAATACACATATGTGATAGAAAATAACTCATTTATTGCTTTTAGTCAAAACTACAATTTTGCCCCTAGAAGTGTATTACAAGTGTCAGCCAATTCTGGCTTCTAGGGCACATATATCTAACATAGAAGTCCCAATGGTTGAATTAATAATGTTTTTGATCAAAAAGAGACTCTTTATGGCGCTATGTCTAGTATAAGAACTCTTCTCACAAAATTGCCTCAACGTAATTTATTTTTTCCACCCTCAAAGGAACCTTTTCTTTGATACCCATGCCCCCTCTATGCTCTCTCTCCCTCTTTTCTACATACCTAAAAAGTTAGGCGTAAATCTGAGTTGAAGGTCCAAGGTTTTTGGCAAGATTCAGCATCTACGCGACAGTGTTCATGAGACGAACAAGCTGCCCTCAGAAGTCATTTTGAAGGCTTTTTAAATTAGATCCAGATCTAATTTTTGAAGAAGAGATTCACAAGAAGAAGATGTTTAGATCATACCTAAGTAGATACTGATAGAGGCCAGGCATGTGTGTGCCTCCTTCTAGAACCTCAAAACTCAACGGGATCATTGCAGGATAATTAGATTACCAAATCAGGTACTTGAAATTAAATCTGATTTAATTTTATTTTTCACTTTTAATATTAGATCTCTTTCAATATTAGATCTCTATGATCAGATCTAAGAAGTCTCAGATCTAATTAGAATTTTAGAAAAAAAAATTTAAAATATTTTTCAAATCCAATCATATCTGAACAATCCTATGCCAGGAAATCTGGTTTTTCCTTCATAGATGCTGCGAAGGAAGCTATGTGGCTGAGGAAGTTTATCACCGATCTTGGAGTAGCACCCTCCCTAGGTGGTTCGATTCTACTCTACTGCGATAGCACTGGTGCCATAGCTCAAGCAAAGGAACCAAAGGCACACCAGTGGAGGAAGCACATCTTGCGTCGCTTCCATCTAGTTCGAAAGATCGTGGATCGAGATGACATCGACCTTCAGAAAATCGATGAAAAGAAGAACTTGACCAATCCCTTCACTAAAGTTCTAGTGATAAAGAAGTTCGATAAGCACAAGTCAAAGATGGATATTAGATACTATGCCGAGTGGCTTTAGGATAAGTGGGAGTTGTTAGAAAATGTGTTCCAAAGCCAATCGTCAGCTGTTGATGGTTGAGCTACATTGTATCTGTAATTGATTCATTAATAAATAAAATATATTTTTGATATTTTTTATTATAAAGTATTCATCTTCTAATGAACTCTATTATTGTGATGAAGTTCTTAGGACTATTTAGGTTCGATAAAGAGAGGATTTATTGATTAGTCCTTAAATCTATTCATGACCAAATAATAGGCTATTAATTAGGATGACAACGTCTATCAAGCATAGATCACTGTATGCCATATAGATTGGTTATCCTATTAACCAAGAAGTATGGAGATACTGGTATGGCATACAGATGACATGTATGGGTATATTATCATTGAACGTGACCAACTCTAGAGCATTCTGCTATCGAGAATATCTCTGATGGAATATAGGTGTAAGTGTCCCACAGATCTGAGATCATCTTAGTGACTTGCAAGCAACTCATTATGCTTTGGTACTAGACTAACTAAATTTCTAATTCAGTAATGAAAGGCTTCTGAGCACAGTCAAGTACTTGCAAAGTCAGAGTGTGATCAAGATGGAATTGGCCACTCCAAGAGTTGGAGAAAAATATATCACTATATTTTAATATAGCAAAACCTTGGCCAGGATAATCCATTAGATGGATTTGATATTTTGAAATACAATATGGACTACCTTATCAGAGTTGACAGTTGAACTCTGATACATGCATTTTGATCAAGGGAATGAATTATATGGAAACTATATCTGCATGGATTCTAAGGATGTTGTTTTACACATTCAACCTATTCGACCGTCAGGTATCATTGCTAAATGGTTATTTTGATTGATACTAGAATCTATTCCTATGCTACCAACTTAGGATCTGACCTATGAGGTCATACACATTAGAGCTTATGATCTGATTAGATGGTTGATCAATGATTAAGAATTGTTCTAGGGTTAAACGATCAATATGATTGGTATTTAACTTAGTGCAAGTATTGTAGGAGAATTGATTAACAAAGATTGCTAATTGGCTTAATTTGATTAAGCTAGAAGATTAAGATTAATTTTAATTAAATATAATTTAATTAGATTTAGTTTGGACTTGATTGGATCAAGTTCAATTGGCTTTTTGGATAAGCCAAGTGCAAGAAAAAACTAGTCCTAGTTCAATTAGGACTCGAGTCAACCCAATTTCCTAATTTGATTAAAGAATTAAATTAAAATTAAATTTAATTTAATTAAATTTTTAATTAGATTAGAATCTAATTTAATTTGGTTGATTTGGTTTTGATTTAATTTAGTTTGAGAAACCACTTTGACCAAGTCAAAGATGAAACTTAGTAAGACTAGGAATCCACCTTGCACCACCTTAGCCCTCTATGCCCCATGCCCTATTGTTCCTCTATTTTGTGTGACAAATCTCCTTCTCCTAGGACTTCTCATGCATGCCATCCTCTCCTCTCTTTCTCATAAGGAAATTAGATAGTGGACATTGGCTTAAGAAGGTAAGTTATTGTGGTTTGTTTGGATTCTATGTGATAGAATCCCAACAAACTTGGATTCCTTCCCTTGTGCCGCCCACACCTGATTACCTTTCTTCATTTTCTATGGTAAAAGAAGACATTTTGTATGCCAATCTTAGATGGTTCACGGCATGGGATGAGGAGGGGGCACCCAAGTGTTGGGCGCCCCAACAACCTGCCTTGTATTGACCTACCTTATCTAGGAATTTGACCTAGACAATGCTCTTCCATAACTTATTATTTAAAATAATTTTTTATCTAAAATTTTTATGATGAATAGACCATTAAGAGAGCTTTTGGGTTTGTAAAACTTAGAGAGAAAATGTCCTTGGGCATTGGGGTTTCATAGACACCAAACTAGGTGTCTAGGTGAGAGCAAAGTGAAGAAGAAGAGGGTCTTCTTCTAGATTGCTATGTTCACCTCTTTTCTTCTTCTTTACTTGGGTTTTCTAAGAGTGTCTCACATTTAAAATCTCCTCTCCTCCTTCTCCTCTTTGGAAGAATCTAAATCCCAAAGAAGAAGGCATCTGATCAACTATCAAAGAAGGATCAGCACAGTACTAGCATACCGTATTGATTTCTAGCATCTAGACTTTTGATCATGATCGTGGGCTCGAGTGGACGACTCCTAGGGGTCGGATGCATGTGCGGCTTATAATTTCATCCTCAAGCCTAGATTAGCAAGTTAGAATGTCTAACTTGCGCAAATAATAGATCTATTCTATTATTTTCATATCTGCATTAGATGTGGTATATATACATGTTGATGTGATTAACATATTTTAGTTTCTTCTTTAGATTTTAATTTTTGATTTAATAACATGCCATGATCATATAATAAATTTTAGATCTAGGATATTTTTAGATTTTTAAAATTAATTTTGATTAATGTTAGTCTTTCGCTGTCTGATCTTGAAAAAGTTTCAAGATCTATCCCTAAAATCCTAGATCTGGTTCCTTCAGTGGGGTGATGTCATCTGATCATATCAGATAAGAGACCTCTCAAAGTCTCCTAAGTTGATGCAAATACTGAATAACTCTAGTGAAGTTGGCACCAAAGAGTTAGACACAATCAAGTAATCCAATGGGACTCCATCCTTATCCACATGGGGTGCATGCCTAGGGTGGCGTGCATCTCTCTCTTTTCTCTTTTAGCAAGGGGACAAGAACCTCAAGTGCTCTCCAATGGGCACATGCCACATGGCCTTCCGTCCAAGTGTTCAGGATCAACTATTGACCCTTGTCCAGAAACTAGAAATGATAGGTGATAGTAATTGGTATGTGTTGTCTTATTTCCATCTAATGGATTAAGACAATGCTATTCTGACTTGGCCAAGTTTTAGTCAGTTAAAGACAAACACATACAGGGTTCCCTAGTGAGCCCAATCAATTTGGCTCAGTCAAGATGAACCAAAAAGACTATAGAATAAGAAAGTTAGGCTCAATCATGTGCTAGTATGATTTTCATGAACCTAATTGGATCTAATCCAAATCAATTGAACTAGATTAGCTCAATTGATGACATCCAGACTCAAACCCTTGTTTGTGTGATCCAGTTAGGTTCAGTTCTGTATGATAATGAGATATGTTGCGATCTCCATCATCAATATCATCAAAACACCTTTTGATGGATCAGAACTTTTTTGATTCATACAATTAGAATGATCAATCATCTAGATCATTCTAATTGCTCTCAAAATCTACTAGTGACACCTAGCAGTCTAAGATGGCAAGCCATCAGACTGAAAGCAAATCTCTCGATGCAGCTACCTGTGTGATTGGGTTCTTCTTGAAGGAACTAGATCTAGGGTTTCTCGAGTAGATCTTGAAACTTTTTCAAGATCAGGAGTGAGAAACTTAAATAAATCAAATATTTATTTAAATAAATATGAAAACACCCTAGATCTAAGATTTATTATATGATCAAGATATGATATTAAATAAAAAATTAAAAATACAAAGGAAACATTAACATGTTGATCTCATCAACATGCTACATTAGCATATTGATCTCCTAGAGCCGCACATGCATCCAGTCTCTGGGAGTCATCCACATGAGCCCACGAACACGATTTGACATCCTAATGCAGGAAATTAGCACAGTATGATAGTACTATGCTGATATCTCTTCAATGGTTGATTCGATATTTTCTTCTTTGAAACTTGGACTCTCCAAAATATCAGAAGAAAGAGGAGAGATTTCAGATATGAGACTCTCTCAAAGAAATCTCAAAAGGAGGAGAAGAGAAAATCAAAATAACCCTGGAAGAAGATCCTCTTCTTCTTCTCTTTTCTCTCACCTAGACACCTAGTTTGGTGTCTATGGAATTCCCACACCCAAAGGTTCTCTCTCTCTAATTTTTTGTATACCTCAAAGTTTTCTTAATGTTCTGTATTCCATGAAAAAATTAGGCCAAAATTCATCCTAAATTTATAGAAAAAGAAGAGTCCTTGTCTAGGTTAAAAACTAGACAAGGAAGGACTAGTTTCGGCAAGAGGTTGGGATGCCCAACTCTTGGACGCCCGTCCTCTGATTTTTTTGGTGAATCCAGCAAGAATACACACACAAAATTATTTCTTTCTCAAATGGAATAAGGGAGAAAAAATAGGAAAGGGGCGACACACGCAGAAGGAGGTATTTTGGTTTATAAGGATTCTATCTCATAGAATCCTAGATCAAAAACAAACTTCTCCTTTTGACTTGGTCAACCACCAAATTACCAAATGGAAAAGAGAGGGAGAGAGGAGGCATGCATGAAGATTAGGGGATATAGAATTTCCACAAAAAATTCCTAAAAAATAGGCATGGGGGGCATGGAGGGCTAAGGTAGTGGAAGGTGGAATCCTAGTTTCACTAGGATTCCATTTATGACTTGGTCAAACATGGTTTCTCTAACCAAATTAAATCAAAACAAAATCAATCAAATTAAATTAAATTTTAATCTAATTAAGAAATTAATTAAATTAGATTAAATTTAATTTAATTTTATAATCAAATTAGAAAATTGGGTTAACCCAAATCCTAATTGAACTAGCACTAGTTTTTCCTTGCACTTGGGTAATCTAATAAGCCAATTGAACTTGATCCAATCAAGCCCAAACCAAATATAATTAAATCATATTTAATTAGACTTAATTATAGCCTTTGTCTTGATCAAATTAAGTCAATTAGCAATCGATTTACTAATCGATCCTCCTATAATGCTTGTACTAGGTTAAACATCAATCGTATTGATTGTTTAACCCTAGAATGATTCTCAATCATCGATCAACCATTCGATCAGATCGTGAGCTCTAATGTGTATGATCTCATAGGTCTAAATCTAAGTCGATAGTATAGGATCATATTTTTGTGCCAATCAAAGTAACCATCTAGCAATAGTATCCGATGGTCGGATAGGTCGAATATGTAAAACAACATCCTTAGAACCCATACGGATCTAATTTTCATATAATTCATCCCCTTGACCAAAATGCTCATAGGATACCTCAGAGTTCTATTGTCAACTCTGATTAGGTTGTCCACATTATATTTCAAAATATCAAATCCATCTGATGGATTACCCTGACCAAGATTTTGCTATATTGAAATACAGTAATACATTTTTCTCCAACTCTTGGAGTGGTTTCCATCTTGATCACACTCTAATTTCACAAGTACTTGACTATGCCCAAAAGCCTTCTAGTACTAAATTAGAAATTCATTTAGTCTAATGCCAAAGCATGGTGAGTTGCTTGCAAGTCACTGAGGTGATCTCAGGTCTAAGGAACACTTATACCTATATCCCATTAGAGACATTGTTGATAGTAGAATGCTCTGAAGTTGGTCACATTTAATGATGATGTATCCATACATCTCACCTATATGCCATGCCAGTGTCTCCACACTCCTTGGTTAAGAGGACAACCAACCTATATGGCATACAGCGACCTATGCTCGATAGACGCTGTCATCCTAATTAATAGCCTATGATTTGATCGTGAACAGATTTAAGGACTAATCGATAAATTCTCTCTTTATCGATGCTAAATAGTCCTAAGGACTTCAACACAATAATGGAGTTCGTTAGAAGATGAATACTTTATGATGAAAAATATTAAAAATATATTTTATTTATTAATGTATCAATTATGGATATAATATAGCTCAATCATCAATAGGCTGATGATTGACTTTGGAACATATTTTCCAACAACTCCCACTTATCCTAAAGCCACTCGGCATAGTATCTAATATCCATTTTCAACTTGCGGTTGTCGAACTTCTTTATTGTTAGGGCTTTAGTGAAGGGGTCGGCCAGGTTCTCCTTTCCATCTGAAGTTCGACGTCACCTTGATCCACAATCTCCTGGACTAGATAAAAGCAGTGTAGGATGTGCTTCATCCACTGGTGTGCCTTTGATTTCTTCGCTTGAGCTATGGCACCAGTGTTATAGTAATAGAGCAGGACTGGACCATCTAGGGAGAGTGCTACTCCAAGCTCGGTGATAAATTTCTTTAGCCACACAACTTTCTTCACGGCATCTAATGTGTAATGTACTCTACTTCGCAAATAGAGTCTGCCATAGTATGTTGCTTGGAACTTTTCCAGCAGATGGCTCCATCATTCAGAGTAAAGATATATCCCGACATGCTTCAGCTATCATCATGGTCAGATTGAAAGCTGGAGTCTATAAACCCCATAAGTTTTAGATCTGACTTACCATAAATCAACCATTGGTCCTTAGTATTTCTCAAATACTTAAGGATGATTTTAACTACTTTTTAGTAATTTTCTCCAGGATCAGACTGGTATCTACTCATTACTCCTAGTGAGTATGCCACGTCTGATCTCGTACATGTCATGGCATACATGATAGATCCCACTGTCGAAGCATATGGGACTCTACTCATACACTATCTTTCTTCAAGAGTTGTCGGATAATCCTTCTTAGAGAGAGAAATTTCATGGCATATCGGGAGATAGTTCTTTTTGGAATTCTCCATGCTGAACCTCTTCAGCATAATATCTATGTACGTGGACTGGGATAATCCAAGCATCCTTTTAGTTTTATCCCTATAGATCTTCATCCCTAGGATGTAGGATACTTCACCCAAGTCCTTCATGGAGAACTGTGATGACAACAAGACTTTTATTTCCTACAGTACAGGAATGTCATTCCCGATTAAGAGAATGTCATCCACGTACAAGGTAAGGAATACTACTGCTGGACCATTTGCCCATTTGTAAATGTAGGGTTCATCTCCATTTTTAATGAAGCCATACGTTTTAATCACTTTATCAAAATACATGTTCCAACTCCGAGATGCCTACTTTTGTCCATAAATAGATCTCTAAAGTTTGCACATCTTGAACTCATCTATGGATGTAAACCCCTCAGGTTGTATCATATACACCTTTTTAGTCGACTCTCCATTTAAAAAAGCTATCTTCACATCCATCTGCCAGATCTCATAGTCCAGATGAACAGCTATCGCAAGCATTATCCGAATGAATTTGAGCATTTCCATAAAGAAAAATATCTTATCATAGTCAATACCATAATGTTGATGATACCCCTTGACAATCAAACAAGCTTTATAGGTCTCCACCTTTCCGTCTACGCCCCCTTTTTTTTTGAAGACCCATTTACACCCAATGGGTTTAACCCCTTCGGATGGGTCAACCAATGTCCACACATTATTAACCTTCGTGGACTTCATTTTGGATTTCATGGCCTCAAGCCATTTCTTGGAATCAAGTCTCTACATAGCATCCATATAGATGATCGAATCCTCATCGTTCTCATTGAGTTTGATGGGATCACCATCTTGGACCAAAAAATTATAGTATCTATCTAGATGATGCAGTACTCTATCGGATTGCCTTAATGGTATAGATACATTAGGCTCTAGATCTAATCTAATCAAATCTAACTCAGGTTCAGCTATAGGTATCAATTTTTCTACCTATTGAACTTCATCAAGTTCAACCTTAGAGGCAATAGTTCCTTAATCAAGGAACTACTTTTCCAAAAAGGTTGCCTTAAGGCTAATGAACACCTTTTGTTCATCAGCATGATAGAAATAGTATCTTTGGTCTCTTTTAGGTATCCAATAAATGTATACTTGTCAGACCTAGGTTCAAGTTTATCTGTAATTAACCATTTGACATAAATCGAGCACCCCTAAATCCTAAGGTATGAAAGTACTGGCTTATGCCCTATCCATATCTCATATAGAGTCTTAACTATAGACTTACTTGGAATCCTATTTAACAGATAACAAGTTGATTCGAGTGTATATCTCCAGAAGGATATCGACAAGTTGGCAAAACCCATCATGGATCGGACCATGTCTAACAGAGTTTGATTCCTCCTTTCAGACACACCATTCTGCTATGGTGTTCCTAGAGGAGTCCATTGGGAGAAAATTCCATTCTCTCCTAGATATATGAGAAACTCATCGAAAAGGTATTTTCCTCCTCGGTCAGATCGAAGAGTTTTAATCCTCTTTTCAATTTATTTTTCTACTTCACTTCGAAATCGTTTGAACATTTTAAAAGAATCTGACTTATGTTTCATCAGATAGACATATCCATATCTAGATAGATCATCTGTGAAAGTGATGAAGTAGACATATCCACCTCTGGTACTTGTGCTCATTGGTCTACATACATTAGTATATACTAGATCTAAAAGCTCAATGGCTCTCTCACTTTTTCCAATAAAAGACGACTTGATCATTTTATCAAGAAGATAGGACTCACAGGTTGGAAGTGATTCACAATCACTGATTTTGAAGATTTTCTTTTGAGTCAACCTGTTTATTCTATTCTTATTTATATGACCTAGCCTACAGTGCCATAAGTAGATATTTGACACACTATCTAATCTAGGATGTTTGGCAGTTGAATAGACTATGTTAACAGATTGTGATAGCATATACACACCATTATTCAAATGTCCATAGAAAATAGTAACACTATTCATAATGATATTACAAACTTATTTCTTTATTGATATTTCATAATCATTTTTCACCAGAAGGCCTACAGAAATGATATTTAAAAGGAAACTAGGATAGAAATGACAATCACTAAGAACAACGATATGAGAATCAAATACAAGTTTCAAAATTTCTAAAGCTAGAACTAGAACTGGTCTTTTATCTCTAACGTTCAGGAACCTTTCACCTTGCTTGAATCTTCTACTAACCTACAACCCCTACAATGAATTGCAAATATGGTAAGGGATACTGGTATCTAATATCCAGTCAGTAATATCATAAATAGAGAAATTACAAGAAGTTATCATATAAATATCTTGCCCAGCAATAGCTTGCTTCTTTCTCTACCTGTTCGAGTCTAAAGAGGTAATGTACTGAGGATAGTTTCTTTTTCAATGCCCCCGCTTCTTATAAAAGAAGCATTTAGCTTGACTCTTATTGGGCTTGATTTTCTTGGTCTGGCCCTCCATAGATGTCCTAGCCTGAACTTGTACCTTCTTAGCTTTCTACTTCTTGTTCTTCTTTCCTTTTCTAAAGGATTGTTTACTAGAAGACGAACCTCCCACTATGTTCACCGACTCTTTATGGAGTTAGTGATCCTTCTCAAAGTTCTAAAGCAACCCCAGTAACCCGTGGTAGTCTATTTTAGGCTTTGTTATTCTAAAATGAGTAAGGAATGGGAGAAAGGACATAGGCAACGAGTTCAATATTGCATCCTTCCCAAGCTATTTATGCAAGAAAAAGCCAAGCTTGCTCAATCACTCTATCAGCTCAATCATGTATAATACATGATCAATGATAGAGGCACCATCCTGTATCCTGAAATTGAAGATGGCACAACTAGTCTTGTGCCTCTCCATGTCATCGGGTGTGCCAAAGGAATCCTCCAATACTTGAAGCATATCCTTTGGTTGAGCCATCTTAAATCTATGACTAAACTCATCGCTCAAAGCAGCCAGCATAATGTAGTACACCATGGTTCGATCATTGAGCCACTTCTGATAAGTGTCCCTAACTATTCCACGTGCATTGACAGCTGGCTCCTTAGGTGCAGGATCCATCAACACATATAGGATCCGTTTATGCTCCAAGATAATCTTCAACTTTCGGTACCAGCTACCAAAGTTGGGTCCCACCAACTTATCATTATTCAACAATGATCGGAGTGATAGAAAAGTGGCCATATCTGTACAAAGAAAAACCATAATCTAATTAGTAATTGATTCATTAAACCTAAAGATTTGGACTTTAATCAAAAGGTTCTTCCACTATTTTATTCGAATTGGTAGTCTCTACCTATAATTTGAGAAATTATCTTAATTTCTTAGTGGGTACTAGAATCCACATAGACTGCACACGAGCTCAACTTTGGTTGGCCAACCCATGTGCATTTAAGGATAGGTTCATAACCAATTATTTTTTTAAATAATTTCTAATAATTAAATTTTGTCCAGTCCATAATCAGTAGGCTTTGGCCTCCACTGAAAAGGTCCGATTAGGTCCAACCATTAACATGACTATACTTGGCCCATCTAACCAATGAATGATTACTTCCAACTTTGGTTGGCTAACCTAACCACCATTTAGAAAGATATAGTCAAGAAATCATATAATGAATGATAATTCCATCATTTGATAAGCACCAGGCCTTTGGGCCTCCAATGATTATCCAACTAATGGACTCATTATCATCCACTTAATGGAAGGCTATGATCCAGTTATCAACATAACTATTTCATTTTAAGGATCTAATAATTTTAGAAGATTTTAATTTAAGGAAGAGAGAAGGTCAGATGATCCAGCTTATCATGATCCTCCCACTGGCTTCACCATGTCAGCTTAAGGAAGACAACTAATAGACTGGTCTAGGAGCACCTAAATCAGTCATACTGATTTATCTAGCAGACATGGGTCAGCTCGAATAGTCAAGGGATCCGATCAAAACATAATTTTACTAGGAGATCAGGTAAGTTCAATCAGTGGAAGGGTCTGCCAAAGCTTGCCTTAGACACCATCAAAAATGGTCAGATAAGCGGGCTGCCAATTAAAGACCACTGGTCTGGTTTATCTTAGACACCAACTGATTTAATTAGTTTCAATTAGATCAACCTAACAATTTATGCTAGACCACGTAGCCAAGAATCAAGTCCATCTTAGGTCTCGTTAAAGACATGGACTTGACCAACTACAACTATTGTAATTGATCTAGAGAATCCTTAACCTAATCTAAGACAATAGTTGATTAGATTTAGTCAATTCTCCAATTAAGTCCATTCTTTAATCTAACCCTAGGTCTAACCCAATTAATGGACCTAATCTCCACTAACCTATTTAACCCAATGTGTTATGATTCGTATCTTAGGATCTTCAATTTACAATCCTAGATCCTAATCAAATAACTTCTTAATTCTTAATTAAGTTTTGGACTGAGGGTTCGGGTTTGATTTTTCGAAAATGTTTTTCATGTTGGTAAAATATTTTTATAACATGGTTCTATCAACCAACTTGCATATTTGATTCATAATCAAAATGCAAGTAACATAAACATGAATCTACTTTAGATCTAATCTAAATAGGTTTATATAATTAAAACAGTTTCAACACCAATCAATCATAAATCTTGAAGGGAAATCCTGATTTCCCTGACCAGGTTCGTTCAGATCTGATCAGATCAAGAGATATATTTCAAAAATTTTTCTCTTAGATCTGTATCAGATCAGGGATGCTTCAGATCTGATTCTTATTTATTTAATAAAAATTAAATGAAAAGGATAAATTAAATCACATTCAATTTACCTGAATAGGGTAATCCTATTACCCTGTTGATGATCCTGTTTGCAGCGGAAGGTTCTGGATCAAGCCACGCAAGCGCCTGGCCTCTACCGGTATCCACTTGGGCTGGATCTGGAGATCCTCTTCTTCTCTATCACGCCTCCAAAAATCAGATCTGGATCTGATCTGGAGGATCTTCAAAACTCCTTTTGAAGATCTGCAGTCGTTCTTCGCAGCAGCGCAGCCTTCTTGCTTTTGATCTCCTTTTCTTTGATCTAAATCGCACCAATCCAAATCCAAAACACTTTTGGACGTGGAGAGCAAGGGGAGATGAGAGTATGGCGAGGAGAAAGGGGAGAGAGGCAGCCTTGGGGCGTGGGAAGATTGCTTCTTGATTA
>QRFJ01001421.1:127381-174431 GCA_006176705.1 Cocos nucifera
GGAGAGAGATTATCCATACCTCGACAGATTCATCGGTAAATGATATGAAGTAGAAAAGTTGCCTCTGCCGGCACATACAATGGGCCGCACACACATCAGTATGTACTAGGGCAAGGAGATCTGTGGCCCTTCCCCATGTCCACAAAAGGGAGTTTAGTCATTTTGCCTTGAAGACAAGATTAACAAGTTGGATATGACTCGGAAAGTCAATGGACTCAATAGCCCATTTTTCTCCAATTTGTTGATCCTATCTTCTGCTATATGACCTAATCTCAGGTGCCATAGATACTATCGTTTGGACTATCCCTAGGTCTTTGGGCATTCACGTTTTGCTCGATAGTTAGAACAGGTACATCAATATGATTAAAAGACTTATAAAGGAACCATTGCAATTTTATTTCTTTCAAAAGATGTATAATTGGTCCTTAAGAACTAATGTACATACCTTTCTAATGCTAAATTCAATGAGAAATCAAATTCCTGCTGCTGCAGGCACAAATATAACAGTCTTTCAAAACTAAGTCTAAACCAGATGGTATCGAAGAGGGTCCACGGCTCTGCAGCAATCTCTTGCTCCATTCGCACTGTAGGATCATGTCTCCATCCCTCACTCCTGCTATCCCAAGACCCTGCATAGAAGTGCATAGTGAGCACTAGACCAGAAGTCAGACCAAACTGATGAGAGAAACGTAAGGTTAGACTCAATAAGAGCATACCTCCAGAAGGACCTTCTCCTTTTCTTTAGGTGGCCAGGTAAGTAGGCAGTTGCTTTCCAATGGCGTGCTGTTGAATGAAAACTTTCCTTTGCCAGAGTTTCTTCTTTCGTCTGCCTTCTTCTTCTTTGTCTTTCTACTTTTTCTCTTTTTCACAGACTTCTTTTCTTTCCATAAAGACTTTCTTTTGAAGAAGTCATTCCATAGCAAGACTGAGCCTTTAGAACTTTCATAGAAAGCTCAGCGTAACCAGTATGCATAACTCGCCAAGAATTTGAAGTTTAATGCATTATGTTTCATGATGAAATGCCCATATGCATCGATCAAGGATTGCAAGAATTATTCATTCTGCAAGTCCAGTCCAACTTCACACCGAGCTTCTCAAGCTCTTCCATCCTTGATCATTTCAGACATGTGATCTTGGACTGACTGCCATATGCATTAGCCTTAAAAGTCTTTGTGACTTGATATTTGGCTGGCGATCTTTCACAAACTCTCTAGGTGAGCCAACATTTGGCGAGCAGTCCGATATCTTCATGTTGGCCTGAGAGCTCATCAGAATGAGCCCAACATGTATATCTACTTGTTATCGTCATCCATCCATTTTCCAGAGACGCTCTCTGTTCAGTGGATGGAGAGCTGATAGGTGGGAGGGTCCTGGTCCAAAAATGTAACTTCTGAACCAAAACAATTTTTAATTCCTGAGGCCAATCTTTAATTGGGTCCAGTAGTTCTATGGTGTCCAGGATAGTGGCAGTGGTTGGACCAGAATTTTCTGTAGAGAGTCAAAGTTTCTAGTTAGATACTGTAATTGACTTGACCAATTTTTAGGATTTTATTTTTAAAAAATTAGCTATTATTTTTTCAATCCCTACACTCCTCTGTAGAGATGCAAAAATCTCCGATTTGATTTTCTAGTGGTGGTGCGTCCACCACTGACTCATCACCTCACCTAACAGTTATTGTGATGGGTTAGCCAATTGAGTGAACAACTCTTGTTCAATGATTCTCTAATCATGGTGCACCCAAACTTGGTCCCTAATTCATGAACTCACGTATCGGAATATTGATCCACTCCTTAGTTAAGTCAGACCCCCATTGCATAGATCTGGTTCCTAATTGAGTCTCTCACCGTATCCAATATTGAGCCCAATCCATCCTCCAGCCTTAGCATCCAATGCCTAATAGACATGGTTGCTCTTCCGGTGCAACTGACCACTGTACCAGCCGAGAACAATCAACCCCGGAAGGGCCCGCACTCTACAATGGTGGAAGACCTCGACTTAATTTTCTTAGGGAGAATTGATTCAGGTCTCATTAAACTAGACTTGCTAGTCAATACTTATGACTAAGTGGGAGTTTTAGATATATGTGTGCCTAGAAGCAGAATTGGCTGACACTTGTAATACACTTCTAGGGGCAAAATTTAATTGACTATAATAATAAATGGTTATTTTCTATCACACATGTGTATTTAGTGTCTGTGATACATCCTTTGAGTTAATGGTAATGATAATTCATATTTTCAAGAGTTGAAAATTTAAGACATGAATAATCATTATTAACTCATAAAAGCTCCGACCATAGGATCATCAGAGGATGGTGATTGATCCGAAGGTTGTGTACGATCGTTTTCTTTTAGTAGATGAGTCTTGAGTCTACGGTGTGGAGAGACACCGAGCGAGAGTACAGGTACTCGTTAGAGAACGAGGGCACTGAGCGTGACCACCTCGAGTAGTCATTAGGAGTCTACCTTCTCGTCAATGACTGACTCGATGCTGTAGTGTGTGTCTGGTTCTTTGACCTGAGATGCATCGAGTTCACCTTGAGGGTGTTATAGTTTGACTACACCATACTCGTCTCCTAGCCATATGAGAACCCTGAGGTGTATGTTGGCTTGACATGTTCATTGTAGGAATGGATTGCATCAAGATGGATCTATCTACCTCGTGAGAGGAGTAGCCCTATGATGATCATGAGAATCAAGTCCTGAAAGCCCATGGCCATGGCAGAGTGAAATAATAGAAAGAGTTTCTATTTAGATTTCACATGGACTCGAATCGAATGATTACAATTATGACAGAGATTAGGGTTTGACGAGTTCACCTTAACCCTAATCTGATCGGGGCTCAAGATAGAAGACTAATCACACAGGTAGCTGCACCAGAGGTTCGATTCAGCTCTGATGGGTTGCCACCATATACTGCTAGGTGTTCACTGGTGGATTTTGGAGCAATTAGAATGATTTAGATGATCGATCATTCTAGCTGTTCTGAATCAAGAAGAGTTTGATCCATCGAAAGGAGTTTCGATGATGTCGATGATAGAGATCATGACATATCCCATTACCATACAGAACTGAACTAACTGGATCACATTCAATTATAGAGGATTATAGATGCTGGATTTTATCATGCTATATTGGGACTGGAACGCCAATGTTCAATGTTGATTTGTAATTAAAAATCAAATTAAGTGTTCAAAAATCGTGCCTAGCACTTGAAGGGAAATCCTGATTTCCCTGACCAGGTTCGTTCAGATCTGATCAGATCAAGAGATATATTTCAAAAATTTTTCTCTTAGATCTGTATCAGATCAGGGATGCTTCAGATCTGATTCTTATTTATTTAATAAAAATTAAATGAAAAGGATAAATTAAATCACATTCAATTTACCTGAATAGGGTAATCCTATTACCCTGTTGATGATCCTGTTTGCAGCGGAAGGTTCTGGATCAAGCCACGCAAGCGCCTGGCCTCTACCGGTATCCACTCGGGCTGGATCTGGAGATCCTCTTCTTCTCTATCACGCCTCCAAAAATCAGATCTGGATCTGATCTGGAGGATCTTCAAAACTCCTTTTGAAGATCTGCAGTCGTTCTTCGCAGCAGCGCAGCCTTCTTGCTTTTGATCTCCTTTTCTTGATCTAAATCGCACCAATCCAAATCCAAAACACTTTTGGACGTGGAGAGCAAGGGGAGATGAGAGTATGGCGTGGAGAAAGGGGAGAGAGGCAGCCTTGGGGCGTGGGAAGATTGCTTCTTGATTATTGATTCTTGATTTCTTGATTATTTTTTCACTTGGGCGCTGGGTCTCTTATATAGACTAAGCGTGATCCAAGTCATCTTCCTCCCAACCAATCACAACCCTTTGTGAAATCAGATCTAAATCTGATTGGTGGGATTAGAGTCCCCTGGATTCCTACTTGGAGAGTGCCTTGGACCAGTCAAACTGGATTCTTAGAAGAACTCTCATTGGAATCCTAAAGGGAGATGGAGTCCTTGTCCCAACAAGGACTCCTAGGCGCCTCCTTACTTGGGCTCACGCCTCCCTTGGCGTGCGCCCATCTCCTTGCCAGGTTCTGGCAGGGGGACAAGCCCCCACCAGCTCTCCAATAGGTGCATGACATGTGGTCAAAAGTCAAAGGGATGAATGGTCAACGTTTGACCAGTCAAAAGTAGACTTTCTGACCAAAGTCAAAGAACCAAGAAATGGCAGGTGACCAAAAATTGGCAGGTAATGTCTTACAAATAAGACAACCTATTCTGACTTGGACAACCTCCAGTCAGACCATAAGAAGACTTCTGTTTGAGCACAAACTCCTTTGGCTCAGACAGGACGACTTATTTATGATAGCAAAAGAAGAACGTTAGGTTCAATCGAGTGCTAGCACGATTTCCTTGAACCTAATTGAATCTCATTCAGATCAATTGAACTATATTAGTTCAATTGATGATCACCAGATTCAAACCCTTGTTTGTGTGACCCAGTTAGGTTCAGTTCTGTATGGTAATGGGATATGTCATGATCTCTATCATCGACATCATCGAAACTCCTTTCGATGGATCAGAACTCTTCTGATTCGAACAGCTAGAATGATCGATCATCTAAATCATTCTAATTGCTCCCAAAATCCACCAGTGACACCTAGCAGTATATGGTGGCAACCCATCAGAGCTGAATGCGAACCTCTTGGTGCAGCTACCTGTGTGATTCAGTTCTTCTATCTTGAGCCCCGATCAGATTAGGGTTAAGGTGAACTCGTCAAACCCTAAGTCTCTGTCATATGATGTAATCATTCGATTCGAGTCCAATGTGAAAATCTAAATAGAAACTCTTTCTATTATTTCACTCTGCCATGGCCATGGGCTTCAGGACTTGATTCTCATGATCATCATAGGGCTACTCCTCTACCACCGAGGTAGATAGATCCCATCTTGATGCAATCCAGTTCCTACAATGAACATGTCACAGCCAACATACACCTCAGGGTTCCATATGGCTAGGAGACCGAGTAATGGTGTAGTCAAACTATAACACCCTCAAGGTGAACTGCCGATGCATCTCAGGTCAAAGAACCAGACACACTACTGCAGCATCGAGTCAGTCATTGACGAGAAGGTAGACTCCCTAATGACTACTCGAGGTGGTCACGCTCAGTGCCCTCGTTCTCTAACGAGTACCTGTACTCTCGCTCCGGTGTCTCCACACCGTAGACTCAAGACTCATCTACTAAAGAGAAGCGATCGTACACCAACCTTCCGGATCAATCACCATCCTCGTGATGATCCTATGGTCGGGAGCTATTTATGAGTTAATAATGATTATTCATGTCTTAAATTTTCAACTCTTGAAAATATGAATTATCATTACCATTAACTCAAAGGATGTATCACAGACACTAAATACACATGTGTGATAGAAAATAACCCATTTATTAATTATAGTCAAAATTACAATTTTGCCCCTAGAAGTGTATTACAAGTGTCAGCCAATTCTGGCTTCTAGGGCACATATATCTAACAATCTCCCACTTGTCCTAAAGCCAATTGGCTACAAGTCTAAGTCCCATCTTCTCAAGGTGGGCTTCGATCTTCTGCTGGCCCAACGGCTTTGTAAGTGGGTCTGCCACATTATCTGTGGAGTTGACTCTCTTGACCTCAACGTAACCTTTCTCAAGGTAATCGCGGATGAGATGATATCGCCGCTCAATGTGCTTGGACTTCTGGTGAGACCTCGGCTCCTTAGCAAGGGCTATGGCGCCATTGTTGTCGCAGTAAAGAGGAATGGCATCTGATGGCATTACTCCAATTTCTGCAGCAAACTTCTTGTACCAGAACGCTTCCTTTGCAGCCTCTGATGCAGCTATATATTCTGCTTCCATGGTGGAATCTGCTATCACAGTTTGCTTGGAACTCTTCCAGCTGACAGCTCCACCATTGCACACAAACAGACTTCCAGATGTCGACTTTCGATCATCTATATCGGACATGAAGTCCGAGTCTGTGTATCCCTGGACCAGGAGTTCTCCATTACCAAAGACCAACATCATATCCTTAGTTCTTCTCAAGTACTTAAGGATACATTTCACAGAAGTCCAGTGTTCTTCACCTGGATTTGACTGATATCTGCTTGTGACACTCACAGCATGGGCTATATCAGGTCGTGTACATAGCATGGCATACATGAGGCTCCCTATTGCAGAAGCATAAGGGATCTTGCTCATGCGTTCTATTTCCTCAGGTGTGCTGGGGCACATCTTCTTGGAAAGATGAATACCATGTCTGAAGGGTATTAATCCCCTCTTAGAGTTTTCCATACTAAACCTCTTTAGTACTTCCTCTATGTACATCTTCTGTGAAAGTCCTAGCATCCTATTCGGTCTATCCCTATAGACCTTAATTCCTAGAATAAAGGATGCTTCACCTAGGTCTTTCATGGAGAATTCCTTAGACAACCACATCTTGACTGATGTCAACATGGGAATATCATTCCCAATAAGGAGGATGTCATCCACGTACAATACGAGGAAGACAACAGCGCTCCCACTGACCCTTTTGAAAACACATGGTTCCTCTTCGTTTTTGATGAAACCAAACTTTTTGATCACATCATTAAAACGAGTGTTCCAGCTCCGAGATGCTTGCTTAAGTCCATATATGGACCTTTGCAGCTTGCAAACCTTGTGATCAGTATCACTGGATGTGAAACCTAGTGGCTGTTCCATATAGATATCTTCCTCAAGATATCCATTTAGGAATGCCGTTTTCACGTCCATTTGCCATATTTCATAATCGAAATAGGCTGCAACAGCAAGCAATGTGCGGATGGATTTTAGCATAGCCACTGGGGAAAAGGTATCCTGATAGTCAATGCCTTCACGTTGACTATAACCTTTTGCCACTAGTCTAGCCTTGAATGTCTCCTACATTCCCATCTGCACCAATCTTTCTCTTGAAGATCCATTTACATCCAATAGGTACTATACCTTCTGGTGGATCTACCAAGGTCCAGACTTGGTTTGAGTGCATCGAGTCGATCTCTGACTTCATTGCCTCAAGCCATTTCTCGGAGTCGATATCTGATATCGCCTCGTTGTAGGTTTTGGGATCATCACCATGAGCACCATTACCTATGAGGAACATTTCCTCTACATCCTCTGAAATAATACCTAAGTATCTTTCAGGGGGACGGGAAACTCTTTCCGATCTACGAGGTGGAGGAGGTAGTGTTCTTATTGGCTCAACCTGATTTGGTTCCACTTGGTCCTTAGCTCTTTCTGCTTGTGAGACTTTCTCATCAAGCTTAATCTGCTTTCCAATGCCACTATCTTGAATAAACTGTTTTTCAAGAAATATGGCATGTCGACTCACAATCACATTGTGGTCTTCAGGAATGTAGAAATAGTATCCTAATGACTCTTTAGGATATCCTATGAATCGAGCTCTAAAGGACCTAAACTCTAACTTGTCCGCTTGTTGTCTTTTGACATGAGCCGGACAACCCCAAATTCTGAGATGACTCAGACTTGGTTTCTTACCGTGCCATATCTCATACGGTGTGGTAGGAACGGTTTTAGAGGGAACCCTATTCAGTAGATAAATTGAAGTTAATAATGAATGTCCCCAAAGAAAATCTGGGAGGTCTGTGAAGCTCATCATGGATCGAACCATATCCAATAGGGTCCGATTTCTCCGTTCTGAAACCCCGTTGAGTTGAGGTGTTCCTGGTGGAGTCCATTGAGAGACTATGCCATTTTCCTTAAGATAGTCTAGGAATTCCCGACTAAGATATTCACCTCCTCGATCTGATCGAAGAACCTTAATGGGTTTTCCAGTTTGTTTTTCTACTTCATGTCTAAATTCTTTGAACTTTTCAAAAGCTTCAGACTTGTGTCTCATAAGATACACATATCCATACCTAGACAGATCATCGGTAAAGGTAATGAAGTAGACAAAAGTTGCCTCTAGCCGGCACATCGAATGGGCCGCACACATCAGTATGTACTAGGGCAAGGAGATCTGTGGCCCTCTCCCCATGTCCAACAAAAGGGAGTTTAGTCATTTTGCCTTGAAGACAAGATTCACAAGTTGGATATGACTCGGAAGTCAATGGACTCAATAGCCCATTTTTCTCCAATTTGTTGATCCTATCTTCTGCTATATGACCTAATCTCAGGTGCCATAGATATCTGTCGTTTGGACTATCCCTAGGTCGTTTGGCATTCACGTTTTGCTCGATAGTTAGAACAGGTACATCAATATGTAGCTGATAAAGACCATTAATAAGGAAACCATTTGCAATTTTATTTCTTTCAATAAAGAATGTTACAATGGTCCTTAAAGAAGGTGATCACATAACCTTCTTGTGCTAAGCATGAAACAGAAATCAAATTCCTGCTGGCTGCAGGCACAAAATAACAGTCTTTCAAAACTAAGTCTAAACCAGATGGTAATCGAAGAGGGTATGTTCCCACGGCTACTGCAGCAACTCTTGCTCCATTACCGACGCGTAGGATCATGTCTCCATCCCTCAAGCCTCCTGCTATCCTCAAGACCCTGCATAGAAGTGCATAGGTGAGCACTAGATCCAGAGTCAAGCACCCAACTGGATGCAGAAGAAACCGTAAGGTTAGACTCAATAACGAGCATACCTCCAGAAGGACCTTCCTTCTTGTTCTTTAGGGTGGCCAGGTAAGTAGGGCAGTTCCGCTTCCAATGGCCGTCGCTGTTGCAATGGAAACACTTTCCTTTGCCAATCGACCTTCTTCTTCGGTTCTGCCTTCTTCTTCTTTGATCCTTCTACCTTTTGCTTTTTCACAGACTTCTTTTTCTTTCCATAAGACTTTCTTTTGGAAGAAGTCCGTTCCATAGCAAGAACTGAGCCTTTAGAACCTTTCATAGAAAGCTCAGCGGTAACCAGCATATTCATCAACTCGGCCAAGGAATTTTGAAGTTTATGCATGTGGTAATTCATGATGAATTGCCCATATGCATCAGTCAAGGATTGCAGAATAATATCATTCTGCAAGTCCAAGTCCAACTTCACACCGAGCTTCTCAAGCTCTTCCATGTCCTTGATCATTGTCAGACAGTGATCTTGGACTGACTGCCCATCACGCATCTTAGCCTTAAAAAGTCGTTTCGTGACTTGATATTTGGCTGCGCGACTCTGTTCACCAAACATCTCCTGCAGGTGAGCCAACATTTGGCGAGCAGTCCCGATATCTTCATGTTGGCGCTGGAGCTCATCAGACATCGAGCCCAACATGTAGTATCTGGCCTTATTGTCTTCGTCAATCCATTTTTCCAGAGACGCTCTCTGTTCAGTGGATGGACGAGCTGGTAAGGTGGGAGGGTCCTGGTCCAAAACATGTGTTAACTTCTCGGAACCCAAAACAATTTTGTAAGTTCCTGAGCCAATCTTTATAATTGGGTCCAGTCAGTCTATGTGTGTCTAGGATACGTGCCAGTGGGTTGGACGCAGACATTTTCCTGTAGAGAGTCAAAGATTCTAGTTAGATACTGTAATTTTGACTTGACCAATTTGTTTAGGGATTTTATTTTTAAACAAATTAGCTCCCACTATTTTCTCGGATCCCTACACTCCCTCTGTAGAGATGCGAAAATCTCCGCGATTGATGATTTCTAGTGGGTGGTGCGGTCTCACCAACTGACTCATCACCTCACCTAACAGTTATTGGTGATGGGTTAGCCAATGAGTGAACAACTCTTGTTCAATGATTCTCTAATCATGGTGCACCCAAACTTGGTCTCTAATTCATGAATCTCACCGTATCCGGAATATTGATCCACTCCTTAGTTAAGTCAGACCCACCATTTGCATAGACTGGGTTCCTAATTGGGTCTCTCACCGTATCCGGAATATTGAGCCCAACTCATCCTCCAGCCCATAGCATCCAATGCCTAATAGACATGGTTGCGTCTTCCCGGTGCAACTGAGCCACTGTATCCAGCCGAGAACAATCAACCCCGGGAAGGGCCCGCACGTCTACAATGGTGGAAGACCTCGGACTTAATCTTTTCTTAGGGAGAATTGATTCAGGTCTCATTAAACTAGACTTGGCTTAGTCATAACAATTATGACTAACCTAGTGGCATGGGTCAGCTCGGATTATTGACCACCTCAGATCAGAACTGTGTCAACAGATATGGCCAGGTAAGTGAGACCGGTGGAAGGAATATGCCATTAACTCGTACAAGAACGCATTCAGGTCGAGTAGCTTCCAATTAAAAACCAGTCGGTCGTCTGTGCCAAACTTACCTTAGACACCAAATTGTTGAGTCAGAACCAATTGGGTTAGCCTACAATCCAGACTCTAACCTCTGAGCCTAATTAGGTCTTGCTTGATCGTGACTCGATCTTGACCCAGACTTAATCCTATTAGGCTGGTCAATTTAAGCATTGTTGATCCCATCTAACCAACTCTTGATTCGGTTTGATCAACCGCTTAGACCTAATTGAGCTACCCAAGCCCGAACCCAGTATTATGAATATGTCTTAGATCTGAAATTCTCAATTTTAGACCTAATTAATATTCCATAAACTTAATTCTTAATTAAGTTGGGTTCATAAACAAAATATGCACAATAAATCCTAGGGTTTCAGGATCTAGGGTTTTGCAGAAAGTAAGTTTTTGGGTTTCTGATTAAGGACGAACGCGCAGCACCCCTACACATCATAAGAACACCCCATCGAATGGGAAGAGAGGGCCTTTAAACCCTTCTTCGTTCTTATGACCGGACGGCCAAGGGGAACGCCTTAATCAGGAACATTCAATAAACATTCAATACTACAAAACAGTTATAGATCTATATCATATATCTCATATACAAATTTAGATCTAACCATGGCATATTTTGCATACATCTCATGTATCATAATCATGCATGTTTTCAGATCTAAATTATCACATAATAATCTGAAAAATTAGATTTAAATTGATCTAATCAAAATAAATTCTAATCTAGACAATTATGTAGAACTATTCTACAACTAGTCTAGTCATGCATCTATCATATCTCATATGATATTTAAAATTAAATAATTTTTATTTGCTGTTTATCAGATGTTATTATAACACTTATAATATCAGAAAACAGTAAATAAGAAGATCTAAAATATGATTTAATCATATTAAATCAAAGACATGCAAAACTATTCTATAGAACTATTCTATTACTAGAACTAGTCATGCATATCTTCATGTTCTTAGATCCAAATCATTTAATTTTAATTTTCCTGATTTCAGATCTGATCACATCTCATGTGACATCTGAAATCACGTTATTTTTAATTAAAATAAAATTAAAAATCAGATCTAAACTATTTTTAGAACCATGGCTCTGATACCACTTGAAGGGAAATCCTGATTTCCCTGACCAGGTTCGTTCAGATCTGATCAGATCAAGAGATATATTTCAAAAATTTTTCTCTTAGATCTGTATCAGATCAGGGATGCTTCAGATCTGATTCTTATTTATTTAATAAAAATTAAATGAAAAGGATAAATTAAATCACATTCAATTTACCTGAATAGGGTAATCCTATTACCCTGTTGATGATCCTGTTTGCAGCGGAAGGTTCTGGATCAAGCCACGCAAGCGCCTGGCCTCTACCGGTATCCACTCGGGCTGGATCTGGAGATCCTCTTCTTCTCTATCACGCCTCCAAAAATCAGATCTGGATCTGATCTGGAGGATCTTCAAAACTCCTTTTGAAGATCTGCAGTCGTTCTTCGCAGCAGCGCAGCCTTCTTGCTTTTGATCTCCTTTTCTTGATCTAAATCGCACCAATCCAAATCCAAAACACTTTTGGACGTGGAGAGCAAGGGGAGATGAGAGTATGGCGTGGAGAAAGGGGAGAGAGGCAGCCTTGGGGCGTGGGAAGATTGCTTCTTGATTACTTCTTGATTATTTTTTTTCACTTGGGCGCTGGGTCTCTTATATAGACTAAGCGTGATCCAAGTCATCTTCCTCCCAACCAATCACAACCCTTTGTGAAATCAGATCTAAATCTGATTGGTGGGATTAGAGTCCCCTGGATTCCTACTTGGAGAGTGCCTTGGACCAGTCAAACTGGATTCTTAGAAGAACTCTCATTGGAATCCTAAAGGGAGATGGAGTCCTTGTCCCAACAAGGACTCCTAGGCGCCTCCTACTTGGGCTCACGCCTCCCTTGGCGTGCGCCCATCTCCTTGCCAGGTTCTGGCAGGGGGACAAGCCCCCACCAGCTCTCCAATAGGTGCATGACATGTGGTCAAAAGTCAAAGGGTGAATGGTCAACGTTTGACCAGTCAAAGGTAGACTTTTGACCAAAGTCAAAGAACAAGAAATGGCAGGTGACCAAAAATTGGCAGGTAATGTCTTACAAATAAGACAACCTATTCTGACTTGGACAACCTCCAGTCAGACCATAAGAAGACTTCTGTTTGAGCACAAACTCCTTTGGCTCAGACAGGACGACTTATTTATGATAGCAAAAGAAGAACGTTAGGTTCAATCGAGTGCTAGCACGATTTCCTTGAACCTAATTGAATCTCATTCAGATCAATTGAACTATATTAGTTCAATTGATGATCACCAGATTCAAACCCTTGTTTGTGTGACCCAGTTAGGTTCAGTTCTGTATGGTAATGGGATATGTCATGATCTCTATCATCGACATCATCGAAACTCCTTTCGATGGATCAGAACTCTTCTGATTCGAACAGCTAGAATGATCGATCATCTAAATCATTCTAATTGCTCCCAAAATCCACCAGTGACACCTAGCAGTATATGGTGGCAACCCATCAGAGCTGAATGCGAACCTCTTGGTGCAGCTACCTGTGTGATTCAGTTCTTCTATCTTGAGCCCCGATCAGATTAGGGTTAAGGTGAACTCGTCAAACCCTAAGTCTCTGTCATATGATGTAATCATTCGATTCGAGTCCAATGTGAAAATCTAAATAGAAACTCTTTCTATTATTTCACTCTGCCATGGCCATGGGCTTCAGGACTTGATTCTCATGATCATCATAGGGCTACTCCTCTACCACCGAGGTAGATAGATCCCATCTTGATGCAATCCAGTTCCTACAATGAACATGTCACAGCCAACATACACCTCAGGGTTCCATATGGCTAGGAGACCGAGTAATGGTGTAGTCAAACTATAACACCCTCAAGGTGAACTGCCGATGCATCTCAGGTCAAAGAACCAGACACACTACTGCAGCATCGAGTCAGTCATTGACGAGAAGGTAGACTCCCTAATGACTACTCGAGGTGGTCACGCTCAGTGCCCTCGTTCTCTAACGAGTACCTGTACTCTCGCTCCGGTGTCTCCACACCGTAGACTCAAGACTCATCTACTAAAGAGAAGCGATCGTACACCAACCTTCCGGATCAATCACCATCCTCGTGATGATCCTATGGTCGGGAGCTATTTATGAGTTAATAATGATTATTCATGTCTTAAATTTTCAACTCTTGAAAATATGAATTATCATTACCATTAACTCAAAGGATGTATCACAGACACTAAATACACATGTGTGATAGAAAATAACCCATTTATTAATTATAGTCAAAATTACAATTTTGCCCCTAGAAGTGTATTACAAGTGTCAGCCAATTCTGGCTTCTAGGGCACATATATCTAACAAATTTTCTATAAGAATTATAAAAATAAATATTTATTAGCATTATATCTGTTATATAATAATCAGATAAATCTAAAAATTTTTTTTTAATCTAAACTAAAATTTTATAGACAAATTTTATGATTAGGAGCAGATCATCATGAACTTAGAATAATCTTTTCACTGTAAGGGGTAAACCTTACAGCAGGACAACCTTATGGTAGTTCGTGAGATCTAAATTTTTAATTTTAGATTTAATAATTAGATTATAAATTAGATCTAATCTAATAAATAATCTAAATATGCTCAAGATAATCATATAATAAGAACCTAGGCCCTGATACCAATTGAAGGAGTCAGATCTAGGATTTCATGAGTAGATCTTGAAACTTTTTCAAGATCAGACAGTAAAAAACTTAAATAAATTAAATATTTATTTAAATAAATATAAAAATATCTTAGATCTAATATTTATTATATAATCAATATATGATATTAAATTAAAAATTAAAAATATAAAAGAAATATTAACATGTTGATCTCATCAACATGCTACAATACTATATCTAATATAGCTATAGAATAGCATATTAGATCTGATATCTGAGCAAGTTAGATGTTCTAACTTGCTGATCTAGACTTGAGGATGAAGTCATGAGTCTCACACATGTCCTACCTCTAGGAGTCATCCACACGAGCCCACAAACACGATCTAAGATCCTGATGCAGGAAATCAGCATAGTATGCTCATACTATGTTGATCTCTTTTCAATGGTTGATTTGATGTTTTCTTCTTTGAGACTTGAACTTTCTAAAATATCATAAGAAAGATGAGAGATTTTAGATCAAAGACTCTTTTAAAGAAATCTCAAAAAGAGGAGGAGAAGAGAAAATCAAAATAGCCCTAGAAGAAGACCCTCTTCTTCTTCTCTTTTCTCTCACCTAGACACCTAGTTTGGTGTCTATGGAATCCCTATGGCCAGAGGTTATCTCTTCCTGATTTTTGAATAACTCAAAGCTTTCTTAATTTTCTATATTTTATGAAAAAATTAGGCCAAAATTCATTCTAAATTTATAGAAAAAGAAGAGTCCTTATCTAGATCAAAAACTAGACAAGGAAGGTCTAGTTTTGGCAAGAGGTTGGGGCGCCCAACTCTTGGACGCCCCTCCTCTAATTTTTTTGGTGAATACAACAAGAATACATGCATAAAATTTCTTCTTTCTCACATGGAATAAGAAAGAAAAAATAGGAAAGGGGCAGCATACGTAGAAGGAGGTGTTTTGGTTTATAAGGATTCTATCTCATAGAATCCTAGATCAAAAACAAACTTCTTCTTTTGACTTGGTCAACCACCAAATTATCATATGAGAAAGAGAGGGAGAGAGGAGGCATACGTGAAGATCAAGGGATAGAGAATTTTCATAAAAAATTCCTAAAAAATAGGCATGGAGGGTGTGGAGAGCTAAGGTGGCGCAAGGTTGAATCCTAGTCTCACTAGGATTCCATCTATGACTTGGTCAAACATGGTTTCTCAAACCAAATTAAATCAAAATTAAATCAACCAAATTAAATTAGGTTCTAACCTAATTAAAAAATTAATTAAATTAGATTTAATTTTGATTTAATTTTTTAATCAAATTAGGAAATTGGGTTGACCCAAGTCCTAGTTGAACTAGGACTAGTTTTTCCTTACACTAGGCTTATCCAATAAGCTAATTGAACTTGATCCAATCAAGCTAAAACTAAATCTAATTAAATCATATTTAATTAGACTTAATCTTAGCCCTTTGGCTTAATCAAATTAAGTCAGTTAGTAATCGAATTACTAATCGATCCTCCTGTAACGCTTGCACTAGGTTAAACATCAATCATATTAATTATTTAACCCTAGAACGATCCTCAATCATTGATCAACTATCTGATTAAATCATGAGCTTTAATATATGTGACCTCATAGATCCAAATCTAAGATGGTAGTATAGAAACATATTTCTATACCAATTGAAGTAACCATCTAACAATGGTACTTGACAGTCGGATAGGTCGAATGTGTAGAACAACATCCTTAAAATCTATGTTAATATAGTTTCCATATAATTCATCCCCTTGATCAAAATGCTCATAGGACATCTCAAGAGTTCAACTGTCAACTTTGATCAGGTTGTCCATATTGTATTTCAAAATATCAAATCCATCTAATGGATTATCCTGACCAAGGTTTTGCTATATTAAAATACAATGATACATTTTTCTCCAACTCTTGGAGTGGTCAATTCCATTTTAATCACACTCTGACTTTACAAGTACTTGACTGTGCCCAGAATTCTTTCATTATTGAATTAAAAATTTAGTTAGTTCGGTACCAAAGCATAGTTAGTTGCTTGCAAGTCACTAAGATGATCTCAGGTCTAAGGGATACTTATACCTATATCCCATTAAAGATATTCTCGACAGCAGAATGCTCTGGAGTTGGTCATGTTCCATGATAATATACTCATACATCTCACCTATATGCTATACTAGTATCTCCATAGTTCTTGGTTAAGAGGATAACCAACCTATATGGCATATAGCGACCTATGATCGATAGATGTTGTTGTCCTAATTAACAGCCTATCATTTGGTCGTGAGTAGATTTAAGGACTAATCGATAAATCTTCTCTTTATTGAAGCTAAATAGTCCTAAGGACTTCATCACAATAATGGAGTTCGTTAGAAGATGAATACTTTATGATGAAAAATTCTAAATATATATTTTATTTATTAATGAATCAATTATAGATACAATGTAGCTCAATCATTAACAGACTGATAATTGGCTTTGGGACACATTTTCCAACACTTCTATCTTGAGCCCCGATAGTATTAGGGTTAAGGTAAACTCGTCAAACCTAATACCATCATATGAATTAATCATTTGATTCGAGTCCTATGTAAAATTCTAATAGAAACTCTTTTTATCATCTTCATACTGCCATAGCCATGAACTTATGGACTCAATCTTATGATTATCATAAGGCTACTCCTCAACTATCGAGGTAGATAGATCCCTTATTGGTGTAATCTAATTCCTATAATGAACATGCTATAGCCAACATATACCTTAGGATTTTGAATGGCTAGGAGACTGAGCTATGGTGTAGTCAAAATATAACACCCTCAAGGTGAACTATCGATGCACCTCAGATCAAAGAATCAGACATACCACTGTAGCATCGAGCCAGTCATCGACGAGAAGGTAGACTCCCTTATGACTGCTCGAGGTGGTCATGCTCTGTACCCTCATTTTGTAATAAGTACTTGTACTCTTGCTTCAGTGTCTCCACATCATAGACTTAAGACTCATCCATCCTAAGAAAATGATCGTACACCAACCTTCCGGATCGATCACCATCCTTATGACGATCCTATGGTTAGGAGCAGTTTATGAGTTAATTATGAAAATTCATACCTTAAATTTTCAACTTTTGAAAAGATGAATTATCATTACCATTAACTTAAAGAATGTATCACAGACACTTCAAACACATATTATGATAGAAAATAAATTTTTTTATTTATTTATAATAAAAAATTATAAAATTATTCTTAGAAGTGCATTAAAGTGTTAGCCAATCTAGCTTCTAGGGCACACATCTAATAAAATCCTCTTTTGTCGATTCTAAATAGTCTGAAGGACATTATCACAACACCGAAGTTCATTAGAAGATATGAGATTTTGTGATGATAAAATATCAAAATAAATTTTATTTATTAATAATTTATATACAAATATAAAAAATAGTACAACCATCAATAGACTGATGATTTACTTTGGGATACTGATAAGTATCATAAATTCACCAATAAAAGTATTAATTTATTAATTAATTTATATTAATTTTTAAGAATTATCAATCAATTTATATATAATTTTTGAGAAATTTATATTTTTATTAAATTAAAAAATAATAAAAATTAAAAAATAAAATTTTATAATCAATGAAAAGAGCTTATTTTTTTGATCATAATGAAATAAGTTTGGAATAAAATGGAGCTAAAACAAAAAAGATATGAATTTTTAAAGAAATAAAATAAAATAAAAATTTAAATGAAAAAATAACATACGGCTCAAACGGCTCAAGCCGCCACGCCGCAGCAGCTAGCGCGTCCAAATGCACTGAGCCAAGCTGACCAAGCCGACGCGCCAAGCCATCCACGCTAGCTGACTCAAGGTTAGAAGCCATCAGCCGGTCTACAGCACAGTGTGGACTGTCAGCTCAACAGAAATCGATGAATCACAGAGTGACATGTGGTGGACCTAGACTCTTAAAGGATCCATAGAAATTTATCACAGCTCATAGGGCAATTTGGTCTTTTCACTCAACAATAGAGGCACTGATTGGCTGCGGTGTGCGATGCAGTTGGTCCACGCGGTCCATGGGAACAGTAATTGCACGATCGGACGGCTGCGGTTGATTATGGTCAAGATCGGACGGCTGTAGTTATTTGCAAATTTGATTCAGCTTTAGACTTCACGTGGATCGCCATCCAATGGTAGCGCTCAATTCAGGGGATGATCTGACGGTCCAAAACACTCCCGATGATGATCAGGACTCTCGACACATGATTTGTGTCCAGATTTCCTCCATCAACGCGTGATCGGATGATCAGAATTTAATCGGACCTGATCTGGGCTGATATGCATCCGATTTTGATGATTTTTGGATCGTTAGATTCCTATTGAATGGCTAAATTTCACCAGACTTTCCAGAGTCGCATCAGAGCTATTTTGATTCAAATTTTATTCAAATTTCTTTAAATTTTGATGATTACAAAGGCTATTAGTCCCACATTGCCTTCAGAAATAAATATCTAACCCTCCTAGCCCTATAAAAAAGACCCTAAGCCTCTTGAAATAGATAGATCGGGTGGAAGGAAAGCTAAGATACAGGGTGGAAGCCAAGCCCTGGGTTAAAGGTTGCTTCAAAGCTACAGTGCTGAGAAGAAGAGCCAGTCTTCTATGCCATCTCCATGCCTGCACTGATTTGCGATCTCCTTCTAGTTTTCTCTTTCTTTTTCTCTAATTTCTTATATTAAAATTCTAAATTTTCTTTAATTTCTTGTATTTAAATTCAGCATATGAGATTTAAATTTAATAAAGAAAGTTTTATTGTTCTTTTTAATTCTAGCTCTTTAAATTAATTATTCTTCATTGCTTTTTAATTTTATTACAAGTAGTTGCTAAGATCTAAATAGTAGATCTTAGTACCAAATTTTTTTTTGCATAATTTAAATTTTACTTTTATTTATAAATCTATTTTCTGACTTTAATTTTCAAAAACTCTTCTTTTCTTTTCTTAAGAAAAAAAATAATAATAAAAATAAAAAAAATAAAGATTTTAGAAATAAATCATTGCCTCTCTATGGATTCGACCCAACTCACTACTCTCTTCATAATTTTTAATTAATTTAAAAAGTAAAGAGTCAGATTTAAACTGATAAACACGGCGTCTTAATGACAACATCGCATTTCTATCAAGTTTTTGGTACCGTTGTCGGGGAGGCATAAAAATTAAATTTTTCTCATTTCTTTGATTTTTTTTACTGCCTACTAATTATTTTTTCTATTTATTTTATAGAAAAAAAGTTAAAATAGAGAAAAGAACAAGGAAGATTAGGGCACGAACAAAACTCTCAATCCTATTTGGTGAGATCATTCCTAAATCCTAAATCTCTTTTCTTATTTTTAATATTTACTTTATTTTTAAATTAATTAAAAATTACCTACTTAAATCTAATTAAAAATTTCATCATAAGATTAGAAACCCTAATTGTTTAGAGCATCCATCATATTAGTTTTATTCTTCTTTTTTTTTTTTGGTGAATGCTGGAGGCAAGGTAAGCCTTTTAAAATTTAATTAGTTGCATGCATCTAGTTTAAATTACATAGAACTCTTTGATTGAAATTTCTTTTTTTGCATATTCATATTAAACCAAATTAAGGATACAACCCATTAAATAAGATAAGATAGGGATTTGATCACCCTTCCTTGGCCCATAAACAACCAACCAGCATCCTGCATTAACCCAAACCTTAACTCTTAAAATCAATTAGACATTAACCCTTAAGGATATTCGAGCTCAATAGGACAAGAAACCCTAAGAGTTGAACCAAGTTAGGGTTAATCAATTTGACTGGTGTCTAGGAAAGTGGTTCAGGGATGACTGGGCCTGAAGGAAGGTAGTTACTTAATTGGTTCCGTTCGCTTACCTGGCCAAGCACAATTGGTGTCTAAGGCAAGCAATGGAGGGACTCCCACCGACCTTACACTTACCTGGTCAGTTGATTGGCTAATCCTCCACTTGGAAGGCTCGAAGGTGATCTTGATAGTTAGGAGCTATCTAGATCTAGGATAACCCTTAGTCAAGATTGATTGCCTAACTTGTTTGCTAAATAACATCAAATATAAACCACAAATTAACTCTTCTCTCTATCATCTCTAGATTTAAGACTCCTTAGGATTTTTTTTTTAGAACCCTCTACTTTCTTTCTCTCTTCTTTTCTTAAAAAAAATTAAAAAAAATATAAATAATAATAAAAAAATATATATCTTGAACCATATATCAGATTGCACTAGTATATGCACGGTAGAAGATCGCTTTTACCTGACCTAGTTAAACCAAATCCTTAAATTGAAAGACTAATTCATTTAAGACCAGATAATCAAATGGCTGAAAATCATGAAGAACCACCTAGGCAGATGAAGGAATACTTTATTCCTTCCACCTTCAACCCATCGACTTGCATCCACATACCTGATATCCCTGCTAGCCATTATGAGATCAAGTCGACCACAATCCAGATGCTCCCATCTTTTTATGGGAATGCCAATGAAGACCCTTACAAACATCTGGATGAATTCTTAGAAATCTGCTCTACGATAAAAATTCAGAATTTTTCTGATGATGCCCTTAGACTGACCTTGTTCCCTTTCTCATTAAAAGATAAAGCCAAGTACTGGCTTGGCACATTAGGAAGAATAATTCAAACATGGGCAGAGATGCAACATGAATTCCTTAAGAAATTTTATCCCATAGGATGAACCAATACTATGAGGCGAGCCATCACAGGATTTGCTTAACTTCTAGGGGAACAAATTCATGAATCATGGGAAAGACTTAAGAAACTTCTTAGAAAATGCCCACACCATGGTCTATCTAAGTGGCAAATTGTACAAGCTTTCTATGAAGGTTTAGGAGATCAATATAAGCAGATGGTTGATGCATCCTATGGAGGTGCATTCATGAGCAAAAGTGAGGATGAAGCTTATACCTTATTTGAAATCTTAAGTGAAAACTCTATTAACCATGCTTCATTATCCTCTTATGAAAGATCAATTTCTCAACAAAAACGGGTAGGAATTTATGAGATCAAAACTCCAGAACTTAATTCTAAGATAGACTTGAACATAATAGCACAAAAATTAGATAAAGTCGATCTTATTGCCTAGAAATTAGATCAATTCCTAAATCTAGGTCAACAATCTCCTGCACAATACACACCAGCTTCTAATTATCAGGAGATTTGCTCTATTTGTGCTAGTCCAACACATCATGTAAGCGAATGTCCCACGGCTGCACAATTACCACCTCTTATCCAAGAACAAGTCCAAGCTGCTCAAGGTTACTCCAAACCACTTAATGACCCATATTCAAATTCATATAATCCTGGTTGGAGAAACCATCCTAATTTCTCTTGGAAACCACAACAGACTCAGGCTCAGACTCAAATCCCACCAGTTCAAAATTATCAAAATAGGCCCCAGTACCAGAACTATGCCTATAATAAGGGACAACCTAGTCAGTCTTCTCAACCACTGCATTATAATCAGCCCTCATACCCACCTTCTCATCAACAGACCAATCTAGCCGATGATAAATTCAATCAACTTCAATAATTAATTCTAAGCCAACAACAATCAATTGCCAGGCTAGAAGCTCAAATAGGATAATTAGCTGAGTCTAGCATGAGGAGAGAACCAGGTCAATTACCAAGCCAACCAATTGCAAATCCTAAAAATAATCCATCCAATGTCTATCAACCACCTGGATTTACTCATCCATCTAACATTCCACCTAAGAACCCCCAATTAGAAAATGCCAAAGCAATATCTGAACTTAGAAGTGGTAGGATTCTTAAGGACCCATACCAAGACCAGGTGATAGAGGCCAATACTGATGTTAGCCAAGATGAAGAAATTTGAAGAAGAGGATAATCATATAGAAGAACCTGAAGCTTAGGACTGGTACTGACACTGATAAGATAGATAAAGGAAAGAAGAGAACAGATGAATTAGCCGAGACATATAAACCCAAAGCCCCATTCCCTTCGGCCTTAGAAGCAGGCTCTTCTCGTAAAAAGCAAGAAGCACGCAACAAGGAGCTAATGGAACTATTTAAACAAGTTCATATTAATTTACCCCTCCTCGATGCAATTCAGCATGTCCCAGCCTATGCTAAATTTCTTAAAGAACTCTGCACCCAAAAGCGTGAGCCACGAACCACCAAAAGAGTTATGCTATCCGAGGATGTAAGTGCGGTCCTGTTAAATCCAATACCTCAAAAGATGAAAGATCCTGGTGCACCCTTAATTTCATGTGTTATAGGAGGTATAACCTTTAACCGAGCATTACTAGACTTAGGAGCTAGTGTAAACCTACTTCCAACCTCGGATTTATGAAAAATTTGGGATTGGAGAATTAAAACCCACATCAGTTCATTTTGCAATTAGCTGATAGATCTATAAAAACACCACGTGGTTTGATTGAGGATGTTCTAGTTAGAGTAGACAAATGTTATTTTTCTAGTAGACTTTCTCATACTTGACATGGAACCATCCCAAGAGCTGAACCAAGAATCCCATAATTTTAGGACGTCCATTCTTAGCAACTGCCAATGCCAATATCAACTGTAAAATGGGAGCTATGGACATTTCTTTTGGGAATCAAAAAGTAAGAATTAATATTTTTAATACCCCAAAGTACACCCAAGAGGAGGAAGACTGCTTTGTAATCAATCAGGTAGATGAAATAGTTGAATCTAATTCCTCCTTAGATTTACTGCAAGATGATGAACCCACTGAAGAAACTCAAACCCAGGAAGTGAATGCCTTGCTTAATTCACCTCAACCATCACATTCATTACCTTGGTCAGTGAAAGTTGAGCCCTTACCCGAGCAAAAAATTGAACCATTACGTCCTTCAATTCAGGCCCCACCACAACTTGAACTAAAACCTTTACCTGAATCACTTAAGTATGTATTTTTAGGATCAAAGAAAACCCTACCAGTAATAATTGCTTCCAACTTAACTACTGAACAGGAAAACCAATTGGTAAATATTCTGAAAACATATAAGGAGGCCATAGGTTGGACCATCGCTGATTTAAAAGGAATTAGTCCATCAATATGCATGCACCATATTTATACAGAAGATAATGCCAAACCAACTCGAGAGATGCAAAGATGGCTTAACCCTAACATGCAAGAAGTAGTCAAGAAAGAGGTAATTAAATGGTTAGATGCTGGAATTATTTATCCTATCTCTGACAGCCACTGGGTGAGTCCCACACAAGTTGTTCCAAAGAAATCTGGACTCACGGTTGTCCGCACTGAACATGGAAAACTTAGTACCAACATGACTTTCCACTGGGTGGCGTGTCTGCATAGATTATAGAAAACTCAATACAACCACCCGAAAAGATCACTTTTCCCTTACCCTTTATCGATCAAATCCTAGAAAGACTAGCAGGCCAACAATACTTTTGCTTTTTAGATGGATACTCAGGATACAATCAGGTAGCAATCTACCTAGGAGATCAGGAAAAGACCACCTTTACATGTCCCTATGGAACCTTTGCTTTCCGTAGAATGCCATTCGGATTATGTAATGCACCTGCGACTTTTCAAAGGTGCATGATGTCAATATTTTCAGACATGATAGGAGATTTCTTAGAAATATTCATGGATGACTTTTCAGTCTTTGGAGAATCTTTTGAGAGTTGCCTCAACAATTTGAAGAAAATATTAAAATGATGTATTGAGGCTAATCTAGTGTTAAGCTGGGAAAAGAGCCACTTCATGGTTCAAGAGGGGATCGTTTTAGGACATATAGTATCTAAGAAAGGGATTGAGGTAGATAAAGCTAAAGTTGAACTAATTTCTAAACTTCCTCCTCCCACTTCTGTCAAATAAATTCGATCTTTTCTTGGCCATGTAGGATTCTATCGTCGCTTCATCAAAGACTTCTCTAAAATTTCTCATCCTTTGTGTAATCTACTCGCTAAGGATGTTTCTTTTAACTTTGATGAAAATTATCTTAAAGCTTATGAAATCTTAAGAGAAGCTATGACCAAAGCTCCAATCATACAACCTCCTAACTGGTCACTATCTTTTGAAATTATGTGCGATGCCTCAGACTTTGCCATAGGAGCTGTCCTGTGCCAAAGGATAAATAAATGTCCTGTAGTGATCTATTATGCCAGTAGAACTCTGAATGAAGCACAAATGAATTATACCACCACTGAAAAAGAGTTGCTAGCCATTGTGTTTGCCCTAGAAAAGTTTAGATCATATCTATCTGTTAGGATCAAAAATCATAATTTACTTGGGATCATTCAGCTTTGAGATACCTGCTCTCAAAGAAAGATGCTAAACCATGATTAATTAGATGGATCTTACTGCTACAAGAATTTGATATTGAAATTCGAGATAAGAAGGGATCTAAAAATGTTATAGCAGACCATCTATCTAGGATCCTAGTTAAAGATAGTGAACCTATATCAATCAGAGAATCTTTTTCAGATGAACAATTGTTAAGCAGTTTCACATACAAAGGCTCCTTGGTTTGCATATATTGTCAATTACTTAGTCGTAGGATAAATTCCTGATGGCTGGTCTAAGAATGAAAAGGATCGATTCTTTGCTCAAATCAAATATTATTTTTGGGAAAAGATCCTGAGCTTTTTAGAATTTGTGCTGATCAAATCATTCGTAGATGTGTTTCCTGAATCTGAACAATTGAGTATCTTACAATTCTGTCATACCCTTGCTTGTGGAGGACATATTTTTTTGGTCAATGAAAAACTATGGCCAAAGTATTACAAGAGTGGTTTTTACTAGCCAACATTATTTAAGGATGCCTCATACTTTTAGTCAGGAGTGTCTTAAGTGTCAAGCCTTAGGGAATATTTCAAAGAAAGACATGATGCCTTTAAACCCCATCTTAGATAGTAGAAATTTTTGATGTATGGGGAATTGATTTTATGGGACCTTTTCCACCTTCCAATGGATTTGAATATATTTTGGTAGCTGTCGATTATGTTTCTAAATGGATTGAAGCAATAGCAACACGAACCAATGATCATAAAGTAGTCTTAAAATTTATTCAGAAGAATATCGAATTAATAATCATAAAAGTAGTTTGGTAATGGATTTTCCACGTGCTATCATTAGTGATGGAGGTACCCATTTTATAAATCACCAATTTCGAACTTTATTATGAAAATATGGGGTGACACATAAGATAGCTACACCATACCATCCGCAAACAAGTGGCCAAGGTAGAAGTATCTAATAGGAAAATTAAAGAATATCTTACAAAAGACTATTAGGCCTGATCGAAAAGATTGGTCAGATCGATTAGATGATGCATTATGGGCCTATAGGACAGCTTATAAAACCCCTATTGGAATGTCTTCCCTATAGATTAATCTATGAAAAAGCATGTTCACCTTCCGGATAGAACTTGAACATAAAGCATATTGGGCAATAAAATAATTAAATTTTAATTTAAACCAAGCTGGTTTCCAATCGAATGTTACAATTGAGTGAATTAGATGAATTAAGGCAAGAAGCTTATGAAAATTTCAAAAATTCTATAAAGGAGAAAATGAAAGCCTTTTCCATGATAAACATATTTTCAAGGAAAACCTTTGAACCAAATCAACAAGTCTGGTTATTTAACTCAAGGCTTCGATTATTTTTTGAAAAATTAAAATCTAGATGGGATGGACCTTACATAGTTAATCAAATATTTCCCACATGGTGCAATTCAAACTTCTATGATCCTAGGATCTGAAAGAATTTTTTTAAGGTAAATGGTCAAAGGCTTAAACCATATATCGAAGGGATATCATTAAATCGAAACATTGATCAAGTATACATTAACAGAACCCACAATGAATTAAACTGCATTTTGTCTGGCTGGAAGACAATAAACTTAGTGCTTATTGGGAGGCAACCCAATATTTACATTGAATCTTGCATTTAATTCTATTTTACTTTCTTTTTAGGCTAAGCTGGAGATGGACCAAAAAGCTGGAGAAGGATCATAAGCTTCATAATCCATGCTAAATAAAGAAACATAATTGTTCACCCTTTTATTTGTCTTCCCTCTCCTATTGAGGACAATGTCAATTCAATTGGAGGGTAAGAAAAAAATAATTAAAAAAATAATAAAATAAAAATAATAATAAAAATAATAAAATAATAACAAAATAATAATAATAATAAAATAAATACATATTAATATAAAAAAATAAAAATAAATAAAAAATAAAATTATATATATATTATAAAATAATCAAATTTTTTGGATAAACCATATTTTCAAGGAAAGAAGAATCTTAAGCAAAATAAACTAGAAAAGTAATAAAAGTTAGAAAGTATTAAGCTAATAATGGTAGCAAGTTAAAAAGCAGATTACTTGGTCAGACCATTAGCAGCCTACTTAGATCATTTAAAGGCTAACAGCACTTCTAATTGCACATGCACACTAATAAAGCATAGTAGGTGTTGATTATAAGGCTAAATTGAGAATTCAATTATTACTAAAAATTGATGATTTATATATATTTCTTAATTAAAGAAACTTAAATTTAAGGAAAGAGCTACCTGCTTAAATTAAAAAAAAAAGAAGAAGTGCAAACTATAGAGTATATGTGGATTGCCCTAAGCTAGAACTCTGCACCTTAAGTCAAGTGTAGAAGTTCACATCAAACGATGAAGGAAAGGTCAGGATGCTCAGCATAATTTAAAAAAAAAAAAAAAAAAAGCAGTGTGAAAGCTACCTTAATTCATGCATTTAACTTGGGAGTATATAGAAAACTAACCAAAATAGGTGATAAAAGAAGATTCGTTTGTCCTTTGAATCAACACTCAAATGCTAAGTTAGTATTCACAAAATCAGTGCTGAAAATCTTTAGATGAACTCTAAGAAAGTTTTTGATTAATCTGCCATAAAATTTACTTCTGAAACTCAATACTTAGTTAGTGATACTGTCTAAACTTTTGATCTTAAACCCTAGATTTATTTTTGTGAAGAAGGATCTCAATGAAATATGGTACTTGATCTAAATTAAATTCTTTCTTTACTCGAGGACAAGCAAAGCTTAAGCTGGCGGGTGTGATAAGTATCATAAATTCATCAATAAAAGTATTAATTTATTAATTAATTTATATTTATTTTTAAAAATTATTAATCGATTTATATATAATTTTTGAGAAATTCATATTTTTATTAAGTAAAAAAATTAGTTAAAAAATAATAAAAATTAAAAAATAAAATTTTATAATCAATGAAAAGAGCTCATTTTTTTGATCATAACGAAATAAGTTTGGAGCAAAATAAAGCTAAAATTAAAAAGATATAAATTTTTAAAGAAATAAAAAAAAAAATTAAATGAAAAAAATAACATACGGCTCAAACGGCTCAAGCCGCCACGCCGCAGCAGTTGGCGCATCCAAACACGCCAAGCCAAGCTGACCAAGCTGGTGCGCCAAGCCATCCACGCTAGCCGACTCAAGCTCAGAAGCCATTAGCTGGTCTATAGCATAGTGTGGATGTCGGCTCAGCAGAAATCGATGAATCACAGAGCGACACATAGCGGACCTAGATCCTCAAAGGGTCCATAAAAATTTATTGTGGCTCACAAGGCAATCTGGTCTTTTCACTCAGCAATAGAGGTGCTGATTGGCTGCGGTGTGCGGTGTAGTCGGTCCACGCAGTCCATAGGAACAGTAATTGTGCGATCGGACGACTGCGGTTGATTGCGGTCAAGATCGGACGACTGTGGTTATTTTCGGATTTGATTCAGCTTCAGACTTCATGCAGATCACCATCCAATGATAGCGCTCGATCTAGGGGATGATCCGATGGTCCAGAACACACCCGACGATGATCAGGACTCCCGATGCATGATTTGCGGCCAGATTTCCTCCATCAACATGCGATCGGATGGTCAAAATTTAATCCGACCTGATTTGGGTTGATACGCATCCGATTTTGATGATTTTTGGATCGTTAGATTCCTATTGAATGGCTAAATTTCACCAAACTTACCAGAGTCATATCAGAGCTATTTTGATTCAAATTTTATTTGAATTTCTTTGAATTTTGACGATTACAAAGGCTATTAGTCCCACATTGCCTTCAGAAATAAATATCCAACCCTCCTAGCTCTATAAAAAGGACCCTAAGCCTCTTGAAATAGATAGATCGGATGGAAGGAAAGCTAAGGTACAGGGTGGAAGCCAAGCTCTGGGTTAAAGGTTGCTTCAAAGCTACAGTGCTGATAAAAGAGCCAGTCTTCTATGCCATCTCCATGCCTACGCTGATCTGCGATCTCCTTCTAATTTTCTCTTTCTTTTTCTTTAATTTTTTGTATTAAAATTCTGAATTTTTTTTGTTTCTTGTATTTAAATTCTGCATATGAGTTTTAAATTTAATAAAGAAAGTTTTATTATTCTTTTTAATTCTAGCTCTTTAAATTAATTATTCTTCATTACTTTTTAATTTTATTGCAAGTAGTTGCTAAGATCTAAATAGTAAATCTTAGTATCAAATTTATTTTTGCATAATTTAAATTCTACTTTTATTTATAAATCTATTTTCTGACTTTAATTTTTAAAAACTCTTCTTTTCTTTTCTTAAAAAAAATAATAATAAAAAAAATAAAAAAATAAAAAAATCAAAGATTTTAGAAATAAATCATTGCCTCTCTATGAATTCAATCCGATTCACTACTCTCTTCATAATTTTTAATTAATTTAAAAAGTAAAGAGTCAGATTTAAACTGATAAACATGGTGTCTTAACGATAACATCGCATTTCTATCAGATACTATTTCCAATACATACATCATTAACCTTTATAGACTCCATTTCGGATTTTATGGTCTCAAGCCATTTTTCAGAGTCGGATCTCTACATTGCATCCATATAGGTGATCGGATCCTCATCATTCTCATCAAGTTCGATAGGATTTCCATCTCGAACCAAAAAATCATAGTATCTATCTGGCTGACGTGATACTCTACTAGACTGCCTTGATGGTGCAGGTTCATCGGGCTTTGGGTTTGATCTAATCAAATCTGATTTAGGTTCAGCTACTTATGTTGATTTTTGTACCTACCAAACTTTCTCAAGTTCGACCTTAGAGGCATTAGTTCCTTCACTAAGGAATTCTTTTGTCAAAAAGATTGTCTTAAGACTGACAAACATCTTTTGCTCATCAGCTTGGTAGAAATAATATCCTTTGGTCTTTTTCGCATTCTGTAAAATTATACTTGTTAGATCTAGGTCCAAGCTTATCCGTTACTAAATGTTTGACATAAGCCAGACACCCTCAAATCCTAAGGTGCGAGAGTACTAGCTTATGCCCTATCCATATCTCATAAAGAATTTTGGAAACAAACTTACTCAGAGTCCTATTTAAAATGTAACAAGTCAACTCGAGCTAATATCCTCACAAGGAGATCAGTAGACTGGTAAATCCGATCATGGATCGAACCATGTCCAACATGGTCTGATTCCTCCTTTCAAACATACCATTATGCTGTGGTGTTCTAGGAGCAGCCCATTAAAAAAGAATCCCATTCTCTCCTAGATATGTCTAAAATTCACTAGAAAGGTACTCACCCCCTCGATTGGATCGAAGAGTTTTAATACTCTTTTTAGTTTGCTTTTCTACCCTATTACGGAATAGTTTGAACATTTCAAATGACTCCAACTTGTATTTCATTAAGTAGATGTACCCATATCTTGATAGATCGTTCGTAAATGTTATAAAGTAGAAATATCCACCTCTAGCACTTGAGCTCATGGGTCCATATACATAAGTATGTACTAGACCCAGGATTTCATTGGCTCGCTCATCCTTTTCAGTAAAAGGTAACTTGGTTATCTTACTAAGAAGATAGGACTCACAAGTCGAAAGTAATTCATAATTACTGACTTCAAGAATTCTTTCTTTAGCCAACCTGTTTATTCTATTCTTGTTAATATGACCTAGCCTATAGTGCCAAAGATAGAATTCAGACACATCATTTATTCTAGAATGTTTACTGAAGGAGTGGACCATATTAATAGGTTGTGTTGGTAAATAAATATCATTATTCAATTGTCTAACTCAAATCGTAACACCATTCAAAATGATATTACAAAAAATTTCTTTTATTAAAAATTCATAACTATTCTTGGTCAAAAGGCATACAGAAATAACATTCAACAAAAAATTTGGATAAAAGTGACAATCACATAGAATAACTTTATGAGAATTTATTACAAAGTTTATGATTTTTGAAGCTAGAACTGAAACTTATCTTCCATCTCCAACATTCAGGAGCCTCTCACCTTCATCAAATCTCCTACTGACCTGCAAATCCTGCATCGAATTACAAATATGATAAGAACTTTTGATATCTAATACTTAGTTAATAGTATCATATATTGAAAAGTTGTAAGATGTTATCATATAATTATCTTGCCCAGTAATTGCTTACTTCTTCCTCGGCTTGCTTGGATCTAGGGAGGCAATGTACAAAGGATAATTTCTCTTTCAGTGCCCCAACTTCTTGCAAAAAAAGCACTCTACTTGGCTCTGGTCGGGCTTGTGCTTCTTGGTCTGACCCTATGTGGACGTCCCAGCATGCAGCTACACCTTTTTATTCTTCTTCTTGATCTTCTTTCCTTTCTTAAAGGATCGATAACTAGAAGAAGACCCTCCCACTATGTTCACCGACTTCTTATGGAGCTGGTGATCCTTCTCAAAGTTCTGCAGTAATCCTAATAAGCCATGGTAGCTTACTGCAGGCTTTGTCATTCGAAAATGAGTAAGGAAGGAAAGGAAGGATTTGGGTAGAGAGTTCAGGATCGCATCTTGCCAAGCTGCTCATGCAAGAAAAAACCTAGCTTACTCAGGTACTCAATCATGTCGATCATGTACAATACAAAATTGGTGACTGATGCCTCACCCCTCATTCGAGTATTGAAAGTGGCACAACTAGTCTTGTGCCTTTCAATGTTGTCAGGCTGCCAAAGAAGTCTTTTAATATTTGAAGCATCTTCTATGGCTGGGCATTCTCAAACCTATGGCTGAACTCATCATTCATCGTCGTCAGCATGATGCATTGAATGATGGTGTGGTCATGAGCCACTTCTGACAAGTATCTCAGACTGCCCTTTTAGCATTCAGAGCTTGCTCCTTAGGTGCTGGATCTATCAAAATATACAGGATCCACTCATGCTCTAGGACTATCTTCAACTTTCGATACCAGTTATCGAAGTTGGGTCCCATAAGTTTATCATTGTCCAATAATGATCGGAGTGATAGGATAGTGACCATAGCTATAGAAAAAAAAAATCATAATCTAATTAGTATATGAATTATTTATCCTAAAGATTTGGACTTTAGTCTAAAGGTTCTTCCACTATTTTATACGAACTGGTAGCCTCTACTTCTAATTTGAGGAATCTTTAGTGGGTGCTAGAATTCACACAGACTACATACAAGCCCAACTTTGGTTGATCAACCTATGTGCATCTATGGGTAGGTTCATAACAAATTATTTCTCTAAACAACTTCTAGTAATTTTAATTTTGCTTTAAAAACCTAATCAGTAGGCTTTGACCTTCACTGAAAAAGTTTGGTTAGGTTCAACCATTAACACAACCATATTTGGTGTATCTGACCAATAAATAATTAGGCTTGACTTTGGTCGGCCAACCTGACCACCATTAGAAAGACAATCAAATCATCATATTATGAATGATAATTCTATTAGTTAATAAGCACCAAGCCTTTAGGCCTCCAATAATTATTAAACTAATGGACCCATTATCACTCAACTTAATGAAAGGCTATGACCTAGTTATCACCATAACTATACCATTTTTAAGGATATAATAATTTTAGAGGATTTGATTAATCCATTTTAAAAAGAAGAGAGAGTATTAACTAGCCAATTTCAATCCTCTCACTGACTTCACCAAGTCAAATAAAAAAGGACCTAATTCAAGCTGGTATTAGGAGCACCTAAATCAGTCACATTGATTTACCTAATTGATATAGGTGAGCCCAAATCAGCAAGTGATCTAATCAAAATCTAATTCACCATGATGGCTAGATAAGTGAGATCAGTGAAAAGGATATGCCATTAACTCGTCAAAGATCGAATCAGTGCGAGTAGCTCCTAATTAAAAATGATTGATCTGGATTTCTAGACTTACCTTAAACACCATCGATTCATTAGTTTCAATTTGATCAAACTAGTGATTTCGAGTTCGACCGCATAGCCATGAATCAAGTCCATTTGATCCTAGTTAAAGGCATGGACTTGACCAACTACAACTATTGTAATTTAGTCTAAAGAGTCCTTGATTTAATCTAAATTAATATTTGATTAGATTTAATCAATTACTCTAATTTAGTCCATTCTTTAACTAATCTTAAGTCTAACCCAATTGATGGACCTAATTCATCTAACCCAATAACCCAAAAGTTTATGCTCATGACTTAGAATCTTTAATTCATAATTCTAGATCCTAACTTATAACTCTTAATTTTTAATTAAGTTTTAGACTGATGGGTTGGGGTTCATTATTTTAAAAATATTTTTTAAATTTTGAAATGTTCTTTTATAATCTAGCACTATTCATTAAATGGGCTGACTCATTTCAAAAATGGGTCGGCTCATTTCACAAACAATACTAGTTGCAGTTTTATATACAATACATAAAAAATCATGAATTTAAATTTAGATCTAATCTAACATATTCATGATTAAAATAGACTAAACCAATTTTAAAATTTTTTTTATCATTTATCTTCAGAAATGAGTTCATGATAGCGCCCCTATCGCCATAACAGATCCCCATTAAATGGAAAGAGATGGCCATTAAACCATACTTATCCCTTATGACTAGATGGCTTGGTGGCTCATTCAAGCTTGATTACTAGGCTACTCGAACGAATTACATATCTATTATGTAAATATTTTTAAATTTTAAAGCATATAAATCATGTTTAATCAACTATGCTTTGATACCACTGAAGGTATATAGTGCAAGGTTTCTAGCTCTACTTTTGAAACTTTTTGAAAAAAATATCATGCGGTGGAAATAAAAATTAATTTAATTAATTTTAGAGCTATTGACCATATTAATAGACCCAACACTAAGGATCAAATGTGATATATATGCAATTAAAATTTGAAAAAACTAAGAACCAACAGTAAAACTATTTTACTACTACTATATGTTCAGAATATGATACCTTGCATAGGTAGTCGAACACCATAATTTGTATGCTGCCCAGGAGGTCTTCTCATTGTGACATAGCCACCTAACTCATTTGGCCTCTATAGATCATCCACATGAGGCCCTGGTCCTGATCGGCTCCTCTCGAGTGCTAGCTCAATGCTAGAAGCTTTGATAGCTAATTTCAATCGACTGGCTTCGATCTCCTTCCATAGGCTCTTCGAACATTTGGATCACTAGTAGAAGTAAGTGAGAGGTAGAGGACGCTCTCCAAAAATTTTCATGGGCTTACAACTCTCGTAGCTCACATAAATCCTTCCCGAACCCTATGTCGAAACCCTAGGGTTTCTCTCTCACCCAAACCACGTGCTCTTTATTTCTTTTCTTTTCTTAAGGAGTTTTTTTTTTTGGGAATTTTCCATGTAGAAGGAAGGGCCTCATGCATCTGGGTTTCACACTCAGATGATGTGTGCATGCCCCATTCAAGTCCCATTTTATTTAGCATAAAAATGAGTGGAGTTAGCATGGAAGGATATGGCCAAGTGGTTACTCATTTGAATTCAAACTCTATTTGAATTCAAATGAAAACCAACTTGATTTTATCCATTGGGGTATGAGAAAGAGGGGGGTGTGCACCCTCTCTTGCATTGAAAAGTTTCATGATTAACTTTTTCTCGTAGAAAAAATGGGCGTAGAATGAAGGAATAAGAATAGGTGGTTGCCCATTCAAATTCAAACTTCATTTGAATTTGAATGGCAACTAACCAAACCTTATCCATCTGAGGCATGAGAAGGCTGGTTGTGTGCCCCTTCTGTGTGTGGAGAATTGTTATGAGAAACAATTTCTCATAGGGAAGAGAGGGCATAGAGTATGGTGATGTGGCGCAGGTAGACTAGTCAAACTAGTCTAAAAAAATCTTATCCAATTGAACCAACCCAAACCAATTTGGCTAGGCCCAATTGACCATATTAAATCCAACTTATTTAAGCTTAGTTATGCTCAATTAGATTTTGATTACATCAGAAATTAATTAAATCCAACCACTGATCAAATCAGGGAACAAACCTCCTCAACGATTAGGTCATCTTATAATCTAATCGGATCAAACCCAACCGAATCCAATTCAATTGAACTAGATGCAAAACTCATTATTCAATCAAATTGAGTTAATTAGTAATCAAATTACTAATTAAATCTCTTATAAATATAGAGTCTAAATTTAGTAGATATCCGGGCAATAGAGTTCCATCGATATGAAACTCTTGATCGAAGAGTCCCCAACTAGTGGCACTCTTGATCCTAGTATCCCAAACGAGTATAACTCATGATCATAGAGTCCCAGTCAAGTAGAACTTTTGATCATAGTATCAAACAAGCAAGACTTAGAGTTTCAATATAGTAGAACTCTTGGTCAAAGAGTTCCAATCTAATGGAACTCTTGACCACGAATGAAGATCCGCTCGAAGTACTAGCTTCTTGCGGATCTCTCCTAATGGTTAATCAAAAAATATTCTTTTAATCTCTTGAACACTCTAAGCAATAAAGAACAAGAGGAGGAATAAGGGAGAAATCCAACACTTGAATCTCCCAAAAATTAAAAATTAAAAGCTCAAGAAAAATTCTAAGAGAAAATATATCTTCTCTTTTCAGGACAACAACCACTGATATCCTGAACACATCTCCATGTCAGGATAAGAGGAGACCTTCTCCTCTAAAATTTTTTCATGATTCTAGATCTCTTACTCTCTGATTTTTCTCATGAAAAGTCTCACAAAAGGATGGAGAAGAAGGGTTCTCAAAGAAATCCTAAGAGAAGACCTTCTTCTCTTCCTCTTCTCTCATCAGGACATGATCAAATCATGTCCAAAACAAACTACCATGCCCCAACTCCTTGGAGCACTCATCCTCCACAACCTCTCCCTATCTCTCTTAGATTTCTTTCATAAAAAAATCACATGAAAAATAAGAAGGATAAAATCTTGAAAGAAAACCATCATAGAAGACAATCTTCTCTTATCTATCTCTTCAAGACATCAACAATTGATGTCTTAATGAAGGCCTTTCCTCCAAGAAAGTTGGCACCCTAAACCTCCATACCTCTTCCATATTTTCTCTATTTTGCATGGAGAAACCAAAGGGTTCTCATGCTAAAAGCAATTAAATAGGAGGCTCCCCTCAAATTTAGAAAGACTAGGTCAATCCCTAAAAACTAGGGATTCAAAGGAGGAGTTTAGGGGGCATCCAACTCTTGGACGCCTCTCCTAGATTTTTTGGCATGGAGAGTAGATAACCAATGCCCAAAAATAGAGAGAAGGGGTGAAGAAAAAAATATTGGCATGGGATAACAAAGGTGCATAAAAGGGAGGAGGTGTTTTAGAATTTAGAACACTATCAAATAGAGTTTTAATCCAAACCAACTTTGTAAATTTGACCAAGTCAAAATTAATTTCAAAAACTCTAGGTAGGGGGCATTGAGAACTCCCTTAGGCATGGGAAAAAGTTTATGTAAAAGATCTAAAATAAAAATTGGGCATGGTCTCTCTTAGGTGGCGCAAGGAAAGAGGAGTCCTAGTCTAACTAGGACTCTTCTATTTTGACTAGGTCAAAAATATTTGAACCTAATTCAAAATAGTTTTGAGTCAACCTAATTAATAGATAATTCTAATCTAATTAAAAGTTTAACTAAATCAGATTTAACTAAATTTAAATCTAATTTAATTTTTAATCAAATCAGAAATTAGATGCACTCAAGTCCTAATTGAATAAGGACTTGTTTTTCCTTGCAACTAGATTATCCAATAAACCACTTAGACTTAATCTAATTAAGTCTAAACTAATTTTAATTTAATCTAATTTAATTAAACTTAATCTCAGCCTACTTGCTCAATCATATTAAGCTAACTAGCAATCCTATTGCAAATCGATCCTCCTATAATACTTGCACTTGATCGATCATCAATCGTATTGATGATTCAATCACTAAACAATTCTTAATCATCGATCAACCATTTGATTAGATAACAATCTCTAATGTGTGTGATCCTATAGGTTCAATCATGCATTGGGAGGCCACAGGAGGAGCCAAGATGTTGGCTCTAGGAGTTTAGGACGTGTGTGAGTCCTAGGGCTAGGACAGGAATTATCCTAGGTGAAGGCGGCTTGTAGCCCTACATGGGCTCAAGATTTAGGTGTGAGGATCTTGAGGAACTTGGTAGGTGCTCCAAAGATTTAGGACATAAGATGGAGCAAGAGACCAAAGCCAGGAGAAGAATCAATCGAGATAAGGTGCTGACACACAGGTAGGCTGGCTCGGATATGCAGTCGAGTCGATTTGGGTTGAGATCAAGCCAACTCAGGATGCAATCAAGCTGGCTATCTTAGATAGATAGTAGATAGGATTTGAGTGAGATGAAACCAAGCCAGCTTGGCTCTTGATAGAGCTGGCTCGACCATGGCGAACAGAACTGGATAGGGTTTTTTGTTTGGGTCTAGGATAGGCTTTTATCCTCGGGTGTTAAGGTCTGGACCAATAAGGTCTTAAGTGGGCTAACTTATGTATGGGTTGGATTCAGATTTAGCGGATGAGGGCATGTGAGACATATATACATGGGCTCAGTGAATGCTTTCATGTATTGGGTTAGCCTAGGAGAGTTTTTGAAGAAAAAAATCAGATTTTTTGGGTCAGATTCGTTCAAATCTGATTGGATCAAGAGGCATATTTCAAAAATTTTCTCTTAGATCCAAATCAGATCTAACATTTTTTAGATCTAATTTTATGATCTGATAAACAAAAAAATTAAATTAAATTAAATCTAGATTAGTTTTACTTTGATATGGGTAATCTGATTACCCATTGATGATCTGCTGATAGCCTGAGGTTCTGGATCTAGCCACACAAGCACCTAGCCTCTACCGATATCCACTTGGACTGGATCTGGAGATCTTCTTCTTCTTTATCATGTCTCCAAAAATTAGATCTGAATCTGATTTGAAGAATCTTCAAAACTTCTTTTAAAGATCAGCAGTCGTCTCTACAGCAGTACTGCCTTCTTCCTTTGTCGTCAGCCTTTTCTTACCTGGATCGCACCAAACCGAAGGCCTAACTTCCTTAGGAGTGGAGAGGAGAGAGATGATCAGAAGATGGCATGAAGGAGGGAGAGAGGCATTCTTAGGGCATGGGCTAAGAGGAACTCGCAAAAAGTTGGGCATAGATAGGGTTTATTTATAGACCCTACTGCGCCATGAAGTGCTGCATCATCCCGGTCAATTGCATTGCTTCGTGCAATCAAATCTAAATCTGATTGGTGGGATGGCATCATCTGATCCAATAAGATGAGAGCCCCACAGATTCATCCTTAGATGGCTCCTAAGTCTAGTCAAAGTCTATAGGTAAGGGTCACCTAGTTTGAATCCAAGAAGAAACCTAGAGTCCCATCCGTATGGGACTCCAGTGTTTATCCACATGGGGTGCACGCCATCCTAGGCATGTACCCTCCATCTACCTGCCAAATGATAGGTGGACTTGGTCAAAAAATCTCTCCTATAGGTGCATGACACAAGGGCAGATGTCCAAAGGTCAAAGGTCAGCATTTGACCAAAGTCAAAGGACAAGAATTAACAGGTAATGGAAAATGGTAGGTGTTGTCTCAAATTTATCTCATAAATTAAGGCAATCCTTTTCTAATCTGAACAAGCTCCAGTCAGATCAGGTAAAGGTACCTGAGTGAGAACAAACATATTTGGCTCAATCGAGGCAACTTTTAATGATAGAAAAGAATAATGTTAGGCTCAATTGTGTGCTAGCACGATTTTCTTGAATCTAATTGAATCTAATTCAAATGAATTGAATTGGATTAGTCCAATTGATGATATCCAGATCCAAACCCTTATTTGTGTGACCTAGTTAGGTTCAGTTCTGTATGGTAATGGGATATGTCGTGATCTCCATCATCGACATCATCGAAACTCCTTTCGATGGATCAGAACTCTTCTGATTCAAACAACTAGAATGATCGATCATCTAAATCATTCTAATTGCTCCCAAAATCCACCAGTGACACCTAGCAGTATATGGTGGCAACCCATCAAAACTTAAAATGAACCTCTCGGTGTAGCTACTTGTGTGATTAAGTTCTTCTATCTTGAGCCCCGATCAGATTAGGGTTAAGGTGAACTCGTCAAACCCTAATTTCTATCATATGATTTAATCATTCGATTCAAGTTTGATGTGAAAATCTTAATAGAAACTCTTTCTATTATTTCACTTTCTGCCATGGCCATGGGCTTATGGACTTGATTCTCATGATCATCATAGGGCTGCTCCTCATCCACCGAGGTAGATAGATTCCATCTTTGTGCAATCCAATTCCTACATAATGAACATGCTATAGCCAACATACACCTCAGGAATTTTCGAATGGCTAGGAGACCGAGTCATGGTGTAGTCAAACTATAACACCCTCAAGGTGAACTACCGATGCACCTCAGGTCAAAGAACTAGACACACCACTGCAGCTTTGAGTCAGTCATCGATGAGAAGGTAGACTTCCTTATGACTACTCGAGGTGGTCACGCTCAGTGCCCTCGTTCTCTAACGAGTACCTATACTCTCGCTCTGGTGTCTCTACACCATAGACTCAAGACTCATCTACTATAAAGAAGTGATTGTACACTAACCTTCTGGATCAATCACCATCCTCATGATGATCCTACGGTCAGGAGCATTTTATGAGTTAATAATGAAAATTCTTGTCTTAAATTTTCAACTCTTGAAAATAAGAATTATCATTACCATTAACTCAAGGATGTATCACAGACACTAAATACACATATATGATAGAAAATAATCCATTTTATTATTTATAGTTAAAATTATAATTTTGTCCTTAGAAGTGTATGACAAGTGTCAGCCAATTCTGACTTCTAGGGCACACATATCTAACAAACTTCCACTTGACCTAAAGCCAATTGGCTACAAATCTAAGTCCCATCTTCTTAAGGTGGGCTTCGATCTTCTGCTGGCCCAACAGCTTTATAAGCGGATCTACTGCATTGTCTGTGGAGTCAACTCTCTTGACCTCGACGTAACCCTTCTCGAGGTAATCATGGATGAGGTGGTATTGCTGCTTGATGTGCTTGGATTTTTGGTGAGACCTCGGCTCCTTAGCAAGGGCTATGGGCTATTGTTATCGCAGTACAGAGGAATGACATCTGATGGCATCACTTCGATCTCTGTGGCAAACTTCTTGTACTAGAATATCTTCTTTGCAGCTTCTGACGTAATAATGTATTCTGCTTCCATGATGGAATCTACTATCACTGTCTGCTTGGAACTTTTCCAACTGATAGCTCCACCATTGCATATAAGCAGACTCCCAGATGTCGACTTTCGATCATCTACATCGGACATAAAATTCGAGTCTGTATACTCCTGGACTTGGAGTTCTCCATTACCAAAAATCAACAACATATCCTTAGTTCTTCTCAAGTACTTAAGGATACATTTCATAGAAGTCCAGTGTTCTTCATCTGGATTCGACTGATATCTGCTCGTGACACTCACAGCATGGGCTATATCAGGTCATGTACATAACATGGCATACATGAGGCTCCCTATTGCTGAAGCATAAGGGATCTTGCTCATGCGTTCTATTTCCTCAGGTGTGCTAGGGCACATCTTCTTGGAAAGATGAATGCCATGTCTGAAGGGTACTAAACCCCTCTTAGAGTTTTTCATGCTAAACCTCTTTAGCACTTCCTCTATGTACATTTTCTGTAAAAGTCCTAGCATCCTATTCGGTCTATCTCTATAGACCTTAATTCCTAGAATAAAGGATGCTTCTCCTAGGTCTTTCATGGAGAATTTTTTAGATAACCACATTTTAACTATGGTCAACATGGGAATATCATTTTCAATAAGGAGGATGTCATCCATGTACATTGCGAGAAAGACAACAGCGCTCCCACTGACCTTTTTGAAGACACATGGCTCCTCCTCATTTTTGATGAATCCAAATAATTTGATCACATCATTAAAACGAGTGTTCTAGCTCCGAGATGCTTGCTTAAGTCTATATATGGACCTTTGTAGCTTGCATACCTTATGATCATCATCACTGGATGTGAAACCTAGTGGCTGTTCTATATAGATATTTTTCTTAAGATATCTATTTAAGAATGCCATTTTCACATCCATTTACCATATTTCATAATCAAAATAGGCTGCAACAACAAGCAATGTGCGGATGGATTTTAGCATAGCTACTGGCAAAAAAGTATCCTGATAGTCAATGCCTTCATGTTGACTATAACCTTTTGCCACTAATCTAGCCTTGAATGTCTCCATATTTTCATCTACACCAATCTTTCTCTTGTAGATCCATTTACATCCAATAGGTACTATACCTTCTAGTGGATCTACCAAGGTCTAGACTTGGTTTGAGTGCATCAAGTCAATTTCTGACTTCATTGCCTCTAACCATTTCTCAGAGTCAATATCTGATATCGTCTCATTATAGGTTTTGGGATCATCACCATGAATCCCATTTCCTACGAGAAATATTTTCTCTACTTTCTCTGAAATAGTACCTAAGTACCTCTCAGGAGGATGGGAAACCCTTTTCGATCTACGAGGTGGAGGAGGTGGTGAATGGATTGGCTCAATCTGATTTGGTTCTATTTGCTCCTTAGCTCATTGCTCTTGTGAGACTTTCTCTTTGAGGTTAATTTGCTTTCCAATGCCGCTATCTTGAATAAACTATTTTTCAAGAAGGATGGCATATCGACTCATAATCACATTGTGATCTTCTGGAATATAGAAATAATATCCTAATGACTCTCAGGATAACCTATAAATCAAGCTCTGAAGGACCTAATGTCTAACTTGTCCACTTGTTGTCTTTTGATATGAGCCGGACAACCCCAAATTCTAAGATGACTCAGATTTGGTTTCTTACCATGCCATATCTCATACGGTGTGGTAGGAACGATTTTAGAGGGAACCCTATTCGGTGAGTATATTGCAGTTAACAAACAGTATCCCCAAAAAAAATCAGAAAGGTCTATGAAGCTCATCATGGATCGGACCATATCTAATAGAGTCCGATTTCACTGTTCTAAAATTTTGTTGAGTTGAGATGTTCCAAGTGGAGTCCATTGAGAGACTATGCTACTTTTCTTGAGATAGTCCAGGAATTTTTGACTAAGGTATTCACCTCCTCGATCTGATCGAAGAATCTTAATGGGTTTTTCAGTTTGCTTTTCTACTTCATATCTGAATTCTTTGAACTTTTCAAAAGCTTCAGACTTATGTCTCATAAGATACACATATCCATACCTAGATAAATCATCGGTAAAAGTTATGAAGTAGACAAAGTTGTTTTAGTTGGCACATCAAATGGGCCGCATACATCAGTATGTACTAGGGCAAGAAGATCCATGGCCCCTTCCCCATGTCCTACAAAAGGGAGCTTAGTCATTTTGCCATGAAGACATGATTTACAAATTGGATATGACTCAGAAGTCAATGGACTCAATAGCCTAATTTTCTCCAATTTGTTAATCCTATCTTCTGCTATATGACCTAGTCTTAGGTGCCATAGATATCTATCGTTTGGACTATCCCTAGATCGTTTTGATTTTATGGCATTCACATTTTGCTCGAAATTAAAAATAGATACATCAACATATAACTGATAAAAACTGTTAATAACAAAACCACTTGCAATTTTATTTCTTTTATAAAAAATATTACAATGTTCCTTAAGAAAACTAATTACATAGCCTTCTATTGCAAGGCAAGAAATAGAAATCAAATTTCTGCTTGTTGTAGGTACATAATAACAGTCTTTTAATACTAAGTCTAAACCAAATGATAGTCGAAGAGGATATGTTCCAACAGCCATGGCAGCAACTCTTATTTCATTTCCAACACGTAGGATCATCTCACCATCCCTCAGCCTCCTGCTATCCTCAAGACCCTGCATGGAAGTGCACAAGTGAGCACTAAAATTAGAGTCAAGCATCCAACTGGATGTAGAAGAAATTGTAAGGTTAGACTGAATAACAAGCATACCTCCAGAAGGACCTACCTCCTTCTTTAGGGTGGCCAAGTAAGTAGGGCAGTTTCGCTTTCAATGGCCGTCATTGTTGCAATGAAAATACTTTTCTTTGTCAGCGGCCTTCTTCTTCAGCTCTACCTTTTTCTTCTTTCTTTCTTCCACCTTCTGCTTTTTCACAGACTTCTTCTTTCCAAAAGATTTTCTCTTGGAAGAAGTCCATTCCATAGCAAGCACTGAGCCTTTAGAACCTTTCATGGAAAGCTCAGCGGTAATCAGCATGTTCATAAGTTCGGCTAGGGAATTTTGAAGTTTATGCATATGGTAGTTCATGATGAACTGCCCATACGCATCAGTCAAGGATTGTAGAATTATATCATTCTGTAGATCCAAGTCCAACCTCACTCTGAGCTTCTCAAGCTCTTTTAAGTTCTTTATCATCATCAGATAATGATCTTGGACTGATTGCCCATTATGCATCTTAGTCTTGAACAGTCGTTTAGTGACTTGATACTTGGCTATGCGACTCTGTTCACCAAACATCTTCTATAGGTGAGCCAACATTTGGCGAGCAATCCTGATATCTTCATGTTGGCACTGAAGTTCATCAAACATCGAGCCCAACATGTAGTATCTGGCCTTGTTATCATCGTCTGTCCACTTATCCAGAGATGCTCTCTGCTCAGCAGATGGACGAGCTGGTAAGGTGGAAGGGTCCTGGTCTAGTACATGAGTTAACTTCTCAAAATCCAAAATGATTTTGAAGTTCTAGAGTCAATCCTTGTAATTTGGTTCGGTCAATCTATGGGTGTCCAAGATTCATGCTAATGGATTGGATGCAGATATTTTCCTATAGAGAGTCAAAGTTTCTAGTTAGATATTGAAATTAAGACTTAACTAATTTATTTAGAAATTTTATTTTTAAATAAATTAGCTTTCACTATTTTCTTAGATTCCTATACTTCCTTTGTAGGGATGCGAAAATCTCTACAATTACTTATTTTTAGTGGGCGGTGCGATCCCACCAACTGACTCATCACCTTACCTAATAGTTATTGGTGATGGGTTAGCCAATGAGTGAACAACTCTTGTTTAATGATTCTCTAATCATAGTGCACCTTAACTTGGTCTCTAATTCATGAATCTCACCGTGTCCAAAATATTGATCCACTCCTTAGTTAAGTCAGACCCACCATTTGCACAGACTAAATTCCTAATTGAGTCTCTCATCATATCCAAAATATTGAGCCCAATTCATCCTCCAGCCCGTAGCATCCAATGCCTAATAGATATGATTGCATCTTCTTGGTGCAACTAAGCCACTGTAACCAGTCGAGAACAATCAACCCTAGGAAGGGCCCGCACATCTACAATGGTGGAAGACCTTAGACTTAATTTTTTCTTAGGAGGATTTGATTTAGGTCTCATTAAACTAAACTTCACATAGTCATAACCATTATGACTAACCTAGTGGCATGGGTTAGCTCGGATTATTGACCATCTCAAATCAGAACTGAGTCAACAAACATGGCCAGGTAAGTGAGATCGGTGGAAGGGATATGCCATTAACTCGATAAGAATGCATTCGAGTCGAGTAGCTTTCAATTAAAAATCAATCGATCGTATCTGCCAAACTTATCTTAGACATCAAATTATTGAGCCAGAACCAATTGAATTAGCCTACAATCCAAACTCTAACCACTGAGCCTAATTAGGTCTTAGCTTGATCGATCACTCATGTGACTCGATCTTGACCCAGACTTAATTCTATTAGGCTGATCAATTTAAGCATTGTTGATCCCATCTAACCAATTCTTGATTCGATTTGATCAACCGCTAGATCTAATTGAGCTACCCAAGTCTGAACCCAATTTTATGAACATGTCTTAGATCTAAAAATAATTAATTTTAGATCTAATATGTTTCATAATCTTAATTCTTAATTAAATTTAGGGTTCATAAATAAAACATGTAAATAAGATCCTAGGGTTTCATGATCTAGGGTTTTGCAGAAAGTAAGTTTCAATTTTTGATTAAGGACGAACGTGCAGCACCCCAACATATCATAAGAACACCCCATTGAATGGGAGGAGAGGGTCTCTAAACCCTACTTTGTTCTTATGACTGGATGGCCAAGGGGAACGCCTTAATCAGAAATACAACTAATCTACATAAACTAATTAGATCTAAGCATATATCTCATATAAGAAAATTGATCTAATTAAAATATATTTTGTATACATCATATCATGCATATTTTTTATATCTAAATTATCTCATAATCATCTAAAAAATTAAATTTAAATTTAATAATGTCAAATAAAATTTAATCTAGACCCTTTTGTAGAACTATTCTACAACTAGTCTAAACATGCAACTATCATATCTCATATGAACAAATTAAATTAAATTTATTTTCTATTTTCAAATCTGATTATAACACTTATAAGATTAGAAAATAGAAAATAAATAGATCTTAAAATCATATTTAATCAAATAAAAATTATGATTATACTAGACTACACATAGAGTAATTCTATTCCCAGTCTAGTTATGTATCTCATACATTTTAAATCTAGATTAATTAATTTAATTTTTTAATTTTTTGATTTTAGATCTAATCAAATTTTATATGATATCTAAAATCACTAATTTATCAGATTAAATTAGATCTAAATAAATTTTATGCAACCTGGCTCTGATACCAGTTGAAGGGAAAAATTAGATTTTTTGGATCAGGTTCGTTCAAATCTGATTGGATCAAGAGGCATATTTCAAAAATTTCCTCTTAGATCTAAATTAAATCTAATTTTATAATCTAATAAATAAGAAAATTAAATTAAATTAGATCTAGATTAGTTTTACCTTGATATGGATAATTCGATTACCCATTGATGATCTGCTGATAGCCTGAGGTTCTGGATCTAGCCACGCGAGCGCCTGGTCTCTACCAATATCCACTCAAGTTGGATCTGGAGATCTTCTTCTTTTTTATCATATTTTCAAAAATTAGATCTAGATCTGATTTGGAGAATCTTCAAAACTTCTTTTGAAGATCAGCAGTCGTCACTGCAGTAGTGCTGCCTTCTTTCTTTGTCGTCAGCTTTTTCTTGCCTAGATCGCACCAAACCGAAGGCCCAACTTCCCTGGGCCTGGAGAGGAGAGAGATGATAAGAATATGGCATGGAGGAGGGAGAGAGGCAGCCTTAGAGCATGGGCTAAGAGGAAATCACAAAACATTGGGCACAGATAGGGTTTATTTATAGACCCTGTCATGCCATGCAGTGCTGCATCATCCTAATCAATCACGTTGCTTTGTGCAATTAGATCTAAATTTGATTAGTGGGATGACATCATCTGATCCAATCAGAGAGAGCCCCATAGATTCATCCTTAGATGGTGCCTAAGATTGGTCAAAGTCTATAGGTAAGGGTCACCTAGTTTGAATCCAAGAAGCAACTTGGAGTCCCATCCATATGGGACTCCAATGTTTATCCACATGGGGTGCACGCCATCCTAGGCATGCACCCTCCATCTGCCTACCAAATGGTAGGTGGACTTGGTCAAAAAATCGCTCCTATGGGTGCATGACACATGGGTAGATGTCCAAGGGTCAAAGATCAACGTTTGACCAAAGTCAAAGGACAAGAATTAGCAAATGACGAAAAATGGTAGGTGTTGTCTAAATTTATCTCATAAATTAAGATAATTCTTTTCTAACCTAGACAAGCTCCAGTCAGACTAGATAAAGATACCTAAGTGAGCACAAACACATTTGGCTGAGTCGAGATAACTTTTAATGATAGAAAAAGAGAATGTTAGGCTCAATCGTGTGCAATCATGATTTCCTTGAACCTAATTGAATCTATTTCAAATCAATTGAACTAGATTAGTCCAATTGATGATATCCAGATTCAAATTCTAGTTTGTGTGACCTAGTTAGCTTCAATTTTGTATGGTAATAGGATATGTCGTGATCTCCATCATTGACATCATCGAAACTCCTTTCGATGGATCAAGACTCTTCTAATTTAGGCAACTGAAATGATCGATCATCTAAATCATTCTAATTGCTCCCAAAATCCATCAGTGGCACCTAGCAGTATATGCTGGAAACCCATTAAAACTAAAAATGAACCTCTCGGTGTAGCTACTGGTGTGATTAAGTTCTTATATCTTGAGCCCCAATTAGATTAGGGTTAAGGTGAACTCGTCAAACCCTAATTTCTATCATATGATTTAATCATTTGATTCAAGTCCGATGTGAAAATCATAATAGAAACTCTTTCTATTATTTCACTTTCTGCCATAGCCATGAGCTTATGGACTTGATTCTCATGATTATCATAGGGCTGCTCCTCATCCACTGAGGTAGATAGATTCCATCTTGGTGCAATCCAATTCCTACAATGAACATGCTATAGCCAACATACACCTCAAGATTTCGAATGGCTAGGAGATCGAGTCATGGTGTAGCCAAACTATAACACCCTCAAGGTAAACTACCGATGCACCTCAGGTCAAAGAACTAGACACACCACAGCAGCTTCGAGTCAGTCATCGACGAGAACGTAGACTTTCTTATGACTACTCGAGGTGGTCATGCTCAGTACCCTCGTTCTCTAATGAGTACCTTGTTAGATATATGTGCCTTAGAAGCTAGAATTGGCTGACACTTGTAATATACTTCTAGGGGCAAAATTATAATTTTAACTATAATCAATAAAATGGATTATTTTCTATCACATATGTGTATTTAGTGTCTGTGATACATCCTTT